>JAVQJL010033535.1:0-22529 GCA_036024295.1 Nannoperca obscura
AAGACTGATCGAGTTATAAGTTGCTTGAATTATTATTTATTCCCTCAGGAAGGAGGGTGGTGCCCCGACAATACGATATCTGAACATTAATAATTGTAGAAGAATTTATACGCTACACACGACAATTTGTAATGTCTTCTGGATGCAGTGTGATGAGGTATATGATATATTTCAACATAGAGAACAATCCCATACATAAATATGACAAAATATATATACATAGTATACAGTGTATGCTATGTATATATGTCATATATGCTTATAGATAATGATAAGTCACCATATATACTGATATCAGATACCTCATCAGACTGCATCCAGAAGACTTTAAGAAAGTCTTAATCAGTAACATTCTGAATTAAACATGTTGTTATTTTCTGGAGCTGATGATGGATGCAGCTAACGAGTATACACGCTTGTTATTCCCATATGACTTCAGACTGAAAAAAAAAAAATCTAACCTGTATCTGAAAGGATCACTTTCCCAGTGATTGGTTCTGTTCACACTGTATAGGTTTGGGCCACTTTTGCCTGCAGAGTGAATGTAGCCTTGTTAGAAATGTGATGTCTCTCTTAATGGACTAATCTGAGGCAGCAACTGTAGGATTTCTACTGCGAATGCACATTTTAGCTCTGGGGATTTACCCAGGGGTTGCACTTATCACAACAACTTAGGGTGTTAATATTTTCTAGTTTATTCTAATTTGAGTATTTTCGACTATCACACTAATCTGTGCTGGTTGCAAATTTAATCTTTTCCAAATATAACCTTTATCTGGAAACGATTCTAGTAATGATTTAACCCAACCTTCAAAGCTTGTCTTCACTGACACCATGTGCTGTGACCTTATGGACAAATAGGATATTAAAAATGGAAAGTTGTTACAGGGGGTGCATTCTAATATCCATATTTTATAGATGTTAAATGATGAACATTAGATTTCTTGTACAGTAGATCTAAATGTTGTAACAGAATTCCTGCTGACCAATAAAACAGATCCTGCTATTAACAGTGAGATCAATAAATCAATGTACGACATGACAAAACTCTGTTTTTGGAGAAGCTGTGAAGGAAAGAGGTGAAACAGATTCCTGAGATGTAGAATACAGAGTGGGCTCCAAAGTGAGGCACCAAATCACTGAACAGAGGAAGAGATTCAGGAGAGAAGAGGAGAAAAATGCCTTTGATGTGCACTAAATGCATTAGCGTTCTCCCATTTCTACCAGGAGGTAATTGGAGTGGTTTAACTTTCAGCTGAGGGTTTTATGTTAATTGATTTATATATATATTAAAATGATTTTTCCATGGGTTAGTGCCTCACACTAATAAAAGGCTTAATCCTTAATCCAAATGCAAACAAAACACATTCATCTTTAAAATGTGCATAAACACAGGC
This sequence comes from Nannoperca obscura, assembly GCA_036024295.1. NCBI lineage: Eukaryota > Metazoa > Chordata > Actinopteri > Centrarchiformes > Percichthyidae > Nannoperca > Nannoperca obscura. Next base: position 1,398 of record JAVQJL010033535.1, read on the forward strand.
AGAAAGTGTATTTTCAGATATGATGCTTTGAGAAAGACGGTAAAATATTTCAGTGTCTGAAGGGACGATACAGGAGGGGGTTTTTATCAAAAACATTCCGTGTGGACATTTAATTACATTACCAGGCGATTAACTTATCTTCTATCCATCTTCTCTCGCTCAAACACACACGCATGCAGGGAGGATTGCACTCATATTTTACTGCATGCTGCTCCTCAAAATTCCAAACTCTTTATTGCTGACTTACAGGGATATATATATATACACACACACACACCCATCAATTGATGTATTTGTAATGTAATCTGTAGGACCCTGGGGGCTTGAGGTAAAATTATATATGAACACTATAGGGTAGCTAGCACTCTCTCTCTACTACCACCCCCTCAGAACAAGGAAGTGCAGCGGGGTGCAGACTCGAGGGGACCCCATGCATTTGTTTGCGGTCCTAGAATACAGCAGCTGAGGGGGGACACGCTGTAATCACATCTCCGCTCATCTGCTTGAAGACGCACGGTACAAACTTTGAGTGGGGATTATGATTTATTGGTCGTCTGGGTGTAATCTAAATAAGATAAATGATTTCCTGTTTAAGTGCAATATTTACTGTCACTGTTTATTTTCCATATTATATTATTATGATATTATTGAGGTTAGACTAACAGGCCTTCGGGTTGAATTGGTTTTTCTTTCTTTTTTCGTTTTTTTTTTTATAGGGCATGTTGCATATTGTTGGCAGGCATTGTGTCATCCTTAAGCTGTAACACTGGGGGTAGGATAGAGTTACATTTACATGTATAAACTCCCTCTTTCCTGCACATAATATAACTCTTGTTGCGGTGTTAATCTACCTATTATTTGTGTTTATGTGTGTACGATTTGGGATTTTTAACTTGTTTAGGGGTACTTTGCCCTGTGGGAATCTTGTTTATTTTCCACTGCGGATGTTGGGTGCTTAAATATATCAGTAGCCTTTAATTTCTTCCAGTGCATCTTTGCTATTTATACCAAGTGATTGTGTCAGTGCCACGTTCTAAAAATGCTACTGTGCTGCTTCAGGCTCTATCGTGTTCAAAGTCTTGTGAATAAATTGTTTGTCTTTTGAACCATAGGCCTCGTGTCCTGTTTATTCAAGACACGTACCTGTGCATGTTGTGAACCAGATTGGGAATTAACAATTATAGCAGTTTAATTGGCGTTGTGGGCAGGATTTAGAGGTTGGATTGTTTTTGCACTTTATTTATTTTTTTGTGGCCGTGTTGATTAGTGTAGTGTAGTGGGGGAAAAACTGTGAGTCAATATTGCACTTGAAGACAAACTTTTAAGTCATTTAGATTACACCCAGACAAGAGGCACGCTTGATGTCGTGAGGACCAATAACAAAATTATATCCCCAAGTTTGCACCGTGTCTACGTGTCCCCTCAACTTTTCAAACCTAGTGGATATTTTAGGTTGTGCTTTTCTTAAGTTTCATTTCCTGGACAAAGAGCAACCTACGATGAGCATACTAAACATAAATGCTGAGCTGTTCTCTCCTTATTTAAGCCTTGCAGTAGATAATAATGCCCCTAAGAATTGTTCTGTAGAAGGAAAATGTTATTTTAGCTGTTAGATGAATGTAGGAAACCTATTCTTTCTATTTTCTTCAATTTTTAGCTAACTGGCAAACTGAAAGGGGAATTCCTATAAAGGTCTATGCTAAGCGAATAACTGTAATAATAATTTTACTGAGTTACTTAGCATGCTGGACATTTATACTAGATTAAAATACTTACCTGCCATGTTACCTGTGATGAGAAAGGGTTCAAATTCATAGGAATTTAAGACAAAGTTTATTTCATGTTTATAACATTAAGTTATTGGTACATTTATATGTTTCATCTTTATTTCATTTATTTTTATTTCATCTTACAGTAAGGACCATCAGTAAACCCACAGTTTTTGGTCACTATTTCCCAGCAAAGTAAAGAATAATAATTTATGGACAATATACAAAAATATCAAAATAACTGATCAAAGAAAGAAGCAGAAATATATTCTGAACTGTTTTCTTAAAGCTTTGAAGGACCGGACGTATTTTACTTGATGTCGAGAGCTGATCTGTATTAATGCTCTATTTTCCAACAATTTAGGCCTGTGACATCCTCAGGCTTATTGATGCAGCTGAGCAATCAGCTAGCAGACCTGGCACTGCTGATGATAGTGTCAATCCAAAAGCTTCTAACAGCAAATATGCCTCTGTCCTTTTGAACATTACAGTCACAATTTGATAACTTAACTGAGCATCAAGAAATGACCAAAAAGAACAACAGATGACAGTGAAGGGGCAGCTGTACTGGTAGAACAGGACAGCAAGACACAAAATGTGACCTTTCTGAGGGCTAAACTGCACAAATAACCAAACAAAACACACACACACACACACACACGATCCCTGTAGGAACAAATTTACAACAAAAATCCAGAGCATGCACACTAAAATATAACCTGCTGCTAATCTTTCTATCACCCTTGATTCGAATTTATCATCCAAGCAGCTATGATTAGCTCCTGCAGCAGCCACTGCTCCCTGTGTTCTGATAACACTGCGGAGATATTCACAGGCCTCTTCTTTGGCCTTATCATATTTAGCTCAAGGCGGTGTGACACATGGACTCTCTAAACAAGAACACAGCCGACACAAAAAGCCTTGAGAGCATCATTTAAAATGCAGCAGATGGTGCATAGCAATGGCACAGCAGCTGAGCTGAAGGTGTAAGATGGTTCATTGCAGAATGGATTTACTGAAGAGTGCAATGCACTCTTGCACCCCCCGTCCCCCAACCACACACACAAACACACACACACTACTGTCCCTCACTGATACCTCTCAACTCACAGTCTACATCTGTGACACATTATAAGCCAAGCATAACAACTTTTTTGAATATTTAGCTTTTCTTTTTCTCTTTTTCATTCATTTAAAGAGGGAGAAAAGATACCATACCACACAAACACAACAACAATCCTGAGAAATGCAACTGTGTCGATACGTTTTGGTGTATTTTCATAATTTATTAGCCTAGTGCCTGAACATTTTCTGTCAAACCCCACCCTTACTTTAGGGCATATTTCTTACTGGTTACACATATAACCATACGCTTGGTTACGTATTCAGGGTGTGGTCCTGCTCCTGAAAATCCGTTATATAACAGCAATTCTAGTTACCTGCTTTAAGTCAGTTGTCTGTAATAATAAGTGTGTGTGTGAGTGTGTGTGTGTGTGTGTGTGTACTGATGTTGTTAATATTTACACGCTGGAACCATGTGGTTCTTGTTTAAACCTAATCTAAAGGTCTTCCTCCAGCACCGGAGATACACACTGGGAGCAAAATGGAGATCCTGCTGAGAGACACACCTACACACTCACATGTACACACACACACACACACATGTGTACACACACACACACAGACTTCATAATCTCAGTGGACGTGATGTGAGAACAGTTTTATGGGTTTCATGTGGAGTTATTGGAACACTAACCTTTCCTGCTGTCGGCTCAAAACCTCTGTGTGAACATGTGCTTTAATACAATAACTGATAATTCACTCTGTTTTCTGGATTACATTGCACGGTACATTTCTGAAACAAAGTGAGGGAAAACTACTTTTGCTAAGATAGTAAGTATGTCTACTCCAAACAAGCTCTGCTGACAGATGTCTTACCTGTACCAGTCAGTAACACAGTACAGAGTCTGCTGCTAGCATGACACAACAGTTGTGATACACATGAGATTCTATCCTTGGGTGCATTCTGTCCTTTTTGCACTACTGTACAGTCTGTGGCTTGCATCTCTGTTGTCTCTGATTATTTGCCTTTTGGATAACATGGCATGAACTTTGAATATGTAATCAGATATTAGGTGCATGGACACACACACACACACACACACAAAACACACGCACACACAAACACAGTCCCAGATCCCGGAGGGAAGGTCGAGAATATAACCGAGAACCCAGAGTAGCTGAAACCATAACAAAGATCCAGGAAACAAGATGTGTTATTTTAATCTCTCTCTCTCTCTCTCTCTCTCTCTCTCTCTCTCTCTGTGCAGGCTATTTGCATGGAATTACCGGGCAAATGTCACCAATAACAAATCCCCACATAAGGGCATTGTAATACTATACTATCCAAACCTGCGATTTATCTTCTGTGATCTAGTGGTGCTTTTCATTTCTGATATGCTAAAGTTTCCTAAGCATTTAAAATGCTACTTTTACATTCAATACACAATGCGCCTTACTAATGAACATAACCAGTGAACAGCTCGTTTTTCAATACATTTTTGTATGTATTATTGTATTAAGGGGATAGATACGATCTGAGATTATCATCTGATTGACCACCACAAAACATCCTATTTTCCCAAATAATATTAAAATAATAAATACAAGTATGAACAATATTGTTCCTTAAAACATATATTCTAAATGCACCTACATATATGCAAACACAGCCTTTTGAATAATATTTATTAGCCTACTGACTTTATTTTTCCACTTGTCTGATAATTAGAGTTTATCCCAAATGCCTCGTATTGTCACCAGCAAATCCACATCAAGATGATCGCTGCTGTATTGCAGCTGACACACTCCACAGACATGCTCCCCTGTCGTGAGCAGAGTGGGAGCAAAGTCATCCTCACCATTTGTCAGAAAACACCCTTTAATCAATGGTTTCTGTGTGTGCAGCTGAACGACAGTCTGCCAGGTGACCATGTGATATCTGAGGCTGCGTTTATTTGCGTGCTTGTATCTGTGTGTGTTTATGTGAGTGAGCAGCATTCTGTGTATGTTTCCAGTCAGCTGAAAAATGGAGAGATATAGGGAGTTGGATGAAAGACTAATTTCAGTGTGAACTTTCTTCCCCCCCGAAACAAGGCTACAATATGTTGCTTTCTAATTTCGAAATAAAAGGAAAGCAGGTACTGACAACCATTGTGCTTGTGTCACAGTTTCAAACTATGTCAGTGGCATCATACACACACACACACACACACACACATATATATATATATATATATACACACACTCATTCACCTGTTCATTATGCTTCAGTACCACTGCTGAAGTTGTACTTTTATGGTGTGGATGACCTTGGAGTGGACCTGAAACAATTTTATTTTGAAGATGTAACAAATAATAAGTATGAAAACAAAGCAATTTACGTTAGTACTGATCAAATATGACTTAAATAATGACCTTAATACGACTATTTACATACACAATCAGTGTGCAGTGTGCATCATCACCAAGCACCACACACGTATCTTTACAAATTGTAGTCTCCTACAAAGCTTTTTCAATCAATTCAGCACAACTCCTCCTTTCCATTTGATTGAGTAATATATCATGATCAAAGGGATCCTTTTTTAGATCTGCACTCTTCTTTCTGTCAGTTACAGTGCTACAAACCAATGCACTGATACTGCTCGGGGAAGAGAAAATGAGGAGAATGGGAGAAGGCAGTATAGAGTGCAGAGTGAGAAACAAAACTGTGACATAGAGATGAGTCAGTGGGGCTTTATCATAAACCCAAAGTTTCCTCAGGTTGGGGCTTCGCCAAGGGGGATAGTGTAGTGCACCTGCTGTGGAAGAGGCTGCATTGAGATAAAGCCCATACAAGTACCGTACTGTCAAAGAGGCATGCAGCAGCTTCTGTTTGGAAGTAGTGGATGGAGATTTGCAGCTAAAGAAGGGTAATCCGTACTGCAAGTGTTACAACCCCTCCTCTTTCTGCCTGCAGCAGACTGCTCTGTTCTTGTGGGAACTTGCAGTCAGGGAGGGTCGTTTGGGTGATTGGGTGGCACCTCTGTGGGATTCCACCAAGACCATAATACCAGCCTCTCCTAGGATCCACACTGTCCAGATTTTGGTTGGGCTTACCATTTTGCTGACTGAGAAATGGAAGTGTGTACCAGCACTGCTCTCATCCATACAGCCAACTCACTACTGATGCTCTTACTTCCCACACCTCCACCACCGCCTAGCAATGCCGTAGCAACCTCCTAGCAAAGCCCAAGCAACCACCCAAAGACTATAGCAACCACCTAGCCTAGCAACCACCCACAACACAATTCACTGAGTCTGTGTTAACCCCTCTGTGAAAACAGACGTTTCTATTTCTACATGTTGAACAAGATAAAATATGCTCAACAACTTTGGTTGTCATTGTGCTAAGCTAGGCTAAATACTTTGGACCATAGACTGTATATAAAGACTTTCTCCTGCTGTACAAAAATTAGGACAAAATATCCCGGATACAGGCGCTGCCATCTTGTGCTGATGACGTCATTTGGAGCCAGAGTCTGTGCAGTATCGAGGTCCCGCCTATAAACACCTCAACCAACCATGAGCACACCACAAGTTGTCAATCATGACATAACAGCCCCTTTTTATAGGCTCAAACTAATTTAAACCAAACTTAACAGAAAAATAAAGACGTATATAAATACATCAACATGACAAGAACATGGAGGGGGTTTATTGACCTATACTGCAGCCATGTCATGTGGTCCACCTCTGATAAGTCTGTGCCATGGAACATGCGTATGAGACGAAATATGAGACATGTGTATGAGACGAAATTGATATAAATCTTTTAATCTTACTGTAAGACGATAAGGCAGAGAGCATTTTCCCCAAATGTCAGACTGTTCAGCAAAATAAAATGATGTCTCTTTACCTTTATCATAAAATCTTGCCCCTAGTCTATGCCTCTTTTCTCTTTAATTGCTGTGTAGTTTTGCCCCGCACATTCCAGGGCTCACTTTTTTTGCAGTCATTTATCAGAAATGTTTCAGTTTCACCGCTGCTCTATAACTATAATACATTTTATGCACAACAGGGAGCTGACATTATCAATCTCAACCTTATGCTATTGGCTACTTAGCAGCTTAGCTGCAGGTTACGAGTCTCTGCTACTGTTGAGGAAGCACAGAGCATTACTCATTCTCGTTGCCCATCCAGGTTATTAATAGGCCTCTTGAGATATCTTACCCCCTTAGAGCTCACGAAACGATCTCATTATTAACGAGTGATTCCACCAAATCAACAATGCCTTGTTTAATTGAACGTGTCAGCAGTGTCAAAAGGACAGAGGAGGAAGTGAAAGATTGGAGAGAGCTGGGCGACGTGATATCTTCCAGTAAAGTGTTGGGTTGGGCTGCAGAAGAGAGGTCGCTGACTGTAATGCATTTCCCCAGCACAAAGAAACCATTCAATACCAGGGGGCAGGGAAATTGATCTGCAATTCTCTCTGGGGAGCCATTGTAACTGGCTTCCTAGTATTAAATGACAGAGAAAATAAGAGGTGATGAGATGGGGATGGGAAAGAAAGAGAGAGGGTGAGAGCAGGGTGGCTGGATAGGATGGTGGGGGAGGAGAAACTGAAAGGAGGGGGAGGAAAAAATGAGAGGGAGAGATATGTTTGAGGATAGAGAAATTACGGGATGTGTGGATGAAAAGGCAGTGCTGCTGTTATTTTATTATTATTCAACTGATGTTCAGCGAACCCCTTTTTTCGGCAGAAATGTTTCCATACATAAGTGAGAATGTCACCTGCACCTTTGAAATCAAACTGTAGTGAAAATACATCTTTTACCAAGAATGACAGGTCAGACTAGCTTGATAACATTCTAAATTGCAGGTCAACAAACAGACATGTAATGGGACTTACCAAACTAGGCCAGCTAGGTTCCAGTTTGCAAACCTAATGGACAACTTGACTAATTGTCACCAATATGGAAAAAGGAACAACAGAAAAAAGAACAAATGTTTGTTGGCACTGATGCCACTGGGGCAGAGTAGCTTAACCCATGAAATTAAACCTCACTGAGGTAAAATCTCTGCAGGTATCTCCATTCCATCCTGACAAAGGCTTTTCTGCATCTTGGCCCGAGATTTCCAATTGCCTATTCTCGTTTTAGTGCGGAGATGTCGACTGCCAGATCATCTACTGTGAGAGTTTTTTTTATTTTTTATCCAGGGTTTGATTGTACTGTTTGTGATTTAGTTTGTTCTTTTTCAGCATCTTCCCACTGTTACTGTTCATAGGTATCTGGTGTGCATCCTGGTTTGCAGTGACTTTCGGGTGCTGGGGAGAAGCCTTTGGTTCCCCTTGAATCTTGTAGATGGTTGATCAGGCTTTCTTGCTGTTTTTTTTATAATATCTGTGGTCTCGATCAGTGTTACATCATTTTTGCGTGATGCCCTCAAAGACCCTCTTTCCTGTTTCAGTTGTTTTATTGAAGAAAGGGTCTACTTTGAACAGATGTATTATTCGTAGAGCTCTTGTTTCCTGCGGGATGTCTCTTTGTGCATTTTTCTTTAGCCTTTAGTCTGATGGAGAGATTGTAGATTGGATGGGGCCGCTCTCATATCTAGAAATCTGGCCGAGTTTATTAGTGGCCCAAAGCCATGACAACTTAGAGTTCAGACCGCAGACTTAACACAGTCTATGGTCCAGACCAGGAGGCAGAGTTGCAGTCCTACACGCTTCTCTGTGCTTCCATTTGAGCGGTGATAAAACAGAGGAGGATAGATCCATGGTATAACCCGAAAACTTGCTAATTAAAACAAACAAAGAAATGGCGTTCTTTCAAAGTGGAAGAATTACGCTTAGCCTGGCTAGATAGTCTTAAAATATATAGGAAGGCCCTCTGTAATGTCAGAGCAGCCTACTACTCATCATTTATAGAGGAAAATAGGAACAATCCCAGGTTTCTGTTCAGCACTGTAGCCAGGCTGACAGACAGTCACAGCTCTGTTGAGCCATGTATAGATCTCAGTAGTAACAACTGCACTTGTTTAATGATAAAATTCTAACTATTAGAGACAAAATTCAGCACCTCCTGCCCTCAACTGGTACTGACTTATCTTTAAACACAGGAATTTTAAAAACAACTGTAAAACATTTAGACTGCTTTTCTCCCACCAACCTTAATCAACTAACTTCAGTGATTTCTTAATCAAGCCAACGTGTCTGTTAGACCCTGTCCCAACTAGGCTGCTTAAAGAAGTTTTACCTTTAGTTAACACTTCTTTCCTATATATGATCAATGTGTCTTTATTAAAGGCTATGTGCCACAATCATTTACAGTAGCTGTAATTAAACCTCTTCTTAAAAATCCCACTCTTGATCCAGGGGTTTTATCAAATTATCGAGCTATATCTAACCCTCCTTTTCTCTCTACGATTCTTGAGAAAGCAGTCACCAATAAGTTGTGGGACTTTCTACACCATAATAAGCTGTTAGAGGATTTTCAGTCAGGATTCAGACTGCATCATAGCACAGAGACAGCGCTGGTGAAAGTTACAAATGACCTTCTAATTGAATCAGACAAGGGACTTGTCTCAGTACTTGTCCTATTAGATTTTAGTGCTGCGTTCGATACCATTGATCATCACATTCTATTACAGAGACTAGAACATTTAATTGGCATTAAAGGCACCGCACTGAGCTGGTTTAAATCCTTATTGTCAGATCGATATCAGTTTGTACATGTTAATGATGAATCCTCTATGCACACCAGAGTTAGTCATGGTGTTCCACAAGGTTCTGTGCTCGGACCAATTCTATTATCAGGAAGCACTCCATAAATTCTCATTGTTATGCAGATGATACCCAATTATATTTATTGATCAAGCCAGATGAAACCAATCAATTAGCTAAACTTCATAAAAAGGACATAAAAACATGGATGACCTGCAATTTTCTTATGTTAAACTCAAACAAAATGGAAGTTATTGGCCCCGAACACCTACGAAACAAACAATCTAAAGATATAGTTTCTCTAGTTCTCTTCTCTAGATAGCATTGCCCTTGCCTCCAGCGACACCGTAAGGAATCTTGGATATGTCCTTTAACTCTCACATAAAACAAACTTCAAGGACTGCCTTTATTTACCTATTTAACTTTGCAAAAATCAGGCACATCCTGTCTCAAAAACTAGTCCATGCATTTGTTACGTCTAGGCTGGATTATTGCAACTCTCTATTATCAGGCTGCCCCAATAAGTCCCTTAAGACTCTCCAGCTGATCCAGAACGCTGCAGCACGTTTTCTGACAAGAACCAGTATTAGCTTATCTACACTGGCTCCCTGTAAAACCCAAAATATAATTTAAAATCCTTCTCCTCACCTTCAAAGTGCTTAATGGTCAGGCATCATCATATCTCAAAGAACTCGTAGTACCTTGTCACCCTACTAGAGCACTGCACTCTGAGAATGCAGGTTCCTTGTAGTTCCTAGAGCCTTCAGCTATCAAGCTCCTCTTATGTGGGACCAGCTTCCAGTTTGTTTACGGGACGCAGACACCCTCCTCACATCTAAGACTTTCCTCTCTGATAAAGCTTATAGTAGGGCTGACTCAGGTGAACCCTGAGGCACCCCTTAGTTATGCTGCTATAGGCCTAGACTGCCGGGAGACTTCCTAGGATGCACTGAGCTCCTCTCTCTTCCTTTCCCTCTCCATTTGTACACACTCATATCCCATTAATGCTTGTTACCCTCTCTCTCTCTCCTTCTAAAGATTTCTGCAGGTATTTCTGCCTCCGGCGCTGTAGAGTCTGGATCTGTGGTTGCACCTGCTGCCCCTGTGCTCCTGTTCAACTGCCGTTGTTGCAATTTTTGTTACTGCTCTCATTATTAGTATTGCTATTAAACTGCTATTAACATTATTTTTATTAATGTTAGTATCAATACCATTACCACAGCTATAACTTTACATCGCTATGTAGAACTGCAATTGTGAAATTGGGTTCTGACACATGAGGGCAGCTAGATCTGGGTTGTACCAATGTTTCTATCAAACACAATTGAACAAAGTAGGAAGTTGAGGATTATGGATGAGTCAGAGTTGGTTAGTATCCATCCAGCTGCCTTGATAAATATAGCACTGCCATATTGTGGGTAGAGTTTCTCGGTTGCTAGGACCATACAGGGTATGGTTGGCCAGTTATTGCTACTTTATAGGCTAATCTGTTTAAAGAGAATCTGTGGCACTGGACCATTGGTGGCAATATAGAATGTTTTGATGTGCAAGCATCTGCATTTGTTATGTTTCTCCACTAATAAATTCAGTTTTATTTCTTTTCTTTTGTCACCTGTCCGTAGCATTTAGTCTGGGTTCCTTCAACTAGGATGCGCCAATAAAATGATGAAGTTAGTTGAGGTAGAGAACTGAAGGGGATGTGGTGCTATGAGTCATTTCATGTGTCAGCTGAGCTTGCACACTGCCATCACAATTTGGGTGGCCCATTTAAGCTGTCTAACTCATTTGCTCATTCTGTGCTGCTGCTGTTCATGCATCTTTCAGCTCATCACCACCACTCTAGCATCCACCTGTTTCCTGTGACAGAACACATTGATTTCTGTCAGCTTTAAATTATGGTGACAGGGATAACAAAGGCTAGCCACTATGGAATGAAAAAAGTTCCTGAACAATACTTGACTGATATGTTAATATGTCCCAAATGGCACAATTGTTGATTCACAGTATATCACACTTGGACCACCTTTAATGTGGATAGCAACTCATTTGTTAGTTATTTTTCATTCAAAACATAAAATAGTGAAAAATTACCATTCTCAAGAGCTAATGGAGCCAACGGTGACTTCTTCAAATTGCCTGTTTTGCATGACCAACAGTCAAACACCTAAACATATTGAACTTGCAATGATACAAATACTCACATTTGAGAACAAAGCAAACAGAAAATGTTCAGCAGAAATCATTCAAGAAAAGAGTAATGAAGTGTGTGTGTGCATGCACCCCTATATCTACCAAAGTGAAAGACTCAATTTTGATACTGACACACTCTTTTATCATTCCCACCCTCCTATCTCTGTAACAAACATTGGGAGAATGACACTATGTAGTGTAAGCAGTTACTTTAGTCGTCCAGGCTTTATTGTCACCCAGCTATTTCTGTGTGTGTGTGTTTGTGTGCAGACAGTGCAAGCCTGAATCTTCTTGTTATTTTAGTCTTCCCAAAAGCGGCACTTCACTTTACACTGTAGCATTTACACCAGTGTGCCTGAAGATGTAAACATGTTTGTACTGTACGTATCAGTCCAGAGATACACAAATATGCTCAGTAAACAGTCAGTGTGATTGTCTTCATGGAAACCAAACACTTTATAAAGTCATATTGCAGTTCCATTCTGTCGTAACTATGCAGAAAATGACCTTCTGGATGTGATAAATCAACAGCGGCACGCAATACGGACATCACAGACAGAATGTAGCTAAAAAATTCCTGGCACTAATAATAAATCCACTCATGGTAATTCACAACACAATGTGTGTTTATGTGGGTGTGTATCAGAATGTGTAATTAAACATACTCCAACTGACAACTTTGATTTAAATAGTAGGAAAAGCAATATTTATTTTACATTAACTAGAATTAGTATCAAAAAGTAATTTGACAAAACAATCCCAACTCCAGGTTCACTTACTAACCTTTTCTGGAGCTGTCAATCATATCACAGCCTCCACCCTCTACTCAAGATGTGTGATAATTGTCATGATATCTGCTTGGATATCTTTAATCCCCAAAAGCTGTTTTGCTGACCCACTGACCTTATTTGCTCAGATATGCTCAGCCTGGCAGATCTGCTCAGGGTCCTGCATTTACAGATGACGTAACACATTCACACAGCAGATCTGCCAGTACGAGCATATGTGGTACCTACACCGGTCGTTTGTTGGCGTTATTAGACTCCATTTCTAAGCTAACAGTAGCTAGTGTTACACACTGTTGGCGCTGTAGGGCAGCTAAAGAACATCTGTCACGTCTTTTGAATTTTCCTCTGTCAGTGGCTGGTAGACTTCCCATCCTGCTGCTAACACTATTTAGTTTTGATAACATGTATTTCAGCTTTAGTTTCTGAGAATATCTATGAAAGATCTGGGGAGAGTTTTTATTAAACGGCATCAGGGAAGTTTTTGTATTACCAGACTAATAATACAATGCTGTGTCCTCACTACACTAGAAATCATACCTGATGTTCTCCTGGCAGTGCTGTCAATACTTTTGAAGAGTCTTTCGTAGCCCAACTACCATGTAGGATACAGGTTTTCTTCTGTTGGCTTTTTGTCAAGAAAATGAAATAAGCACATAGTGTTTTGGGTGGTATCTTCACATTAAGGGTTTTTCAGCCACATTCTTTTGTTTTCCTCTTCTGTAGGTAGGTAATTTGTTACAGGAACATTCCTTTTTTTGTTATAGGTGCATGTTCAACACAGATTTAGTTTAATGTGGTTGTTAGTGCAGCTGTGAACAGTGAAACATGTACCAGAGCTCCGCAAGGACATTGTAGAAAATGTTAATCTGGTTAAACATCTGTCAAAGAATGAAGCAGTTTTTGCTAACTGAAGGTGAATTGTTTTTGAAAGAACCACCGTTAGCTAATAGCCACCACAGTTAGCTACTGGGACTAACTAGTTTACTGCTACTTCCACGATCAATCTCAAGTTATACCCATAAGACATTTGGTATTGTTGGGTGTATGATCATTGCGCCCTCTAGGGGTTGCTAGCCACGTTTTAACTTTTCAGTCTGGCTGTGATCAAATTACTATAATCCCACATCATAAACTACATCTAACCTACTGCTTGTCAACCTCGTGTTTTAGTACATTTTGAGGTCTGGCACACATTGTAAACATTCAATGTAAGATAGTCATTGAGTCTTTACAAACACAAACACAAACACATACACACACACACACACACACACACACACACACACACATACCCCAAATCCCCATCAAAAAAAGGTTACCTAAGAACAGATGCAAAGTTCAAAGGTGCTGCTGATTTCCTCCAGAGACTGTGTTTGCAAATGACTGTGTGTCTTTAACTGTGTTCATGTGTGACTGTGCATCATGTATATTTCCAGTACACAAATGTATATAAATACATTGTGTGTGTGTGTTTGTTTCATGGATTCCCTTTTTGTTAGTTATATTTCGTTTCCTGCATAAACCAATGAAAGGTCGGTATGCTAGACATGAAGCCAGTGGGAGGATAAGCATGGTGTGTGTGTGTGTGTGTGTGTGTGTGTGTTTAAGAGAGAGAAAGAGAGAAAGAGAGAGCAAAATAAACAGTGAAAGAAAGAGAGAGTGAGTAGTATAGAAATGGTCAAAGACAAAAATAGAGAGGGATAAAGGCAAAAATAAATCAGTGTGCCCTGTCTGGTGGTAAATTAGGCGTGTTTCTGTGTACGTATATATGTGTATACATGCCTTTCACAAAATCCATCCACCGAAATGAACCAGACTTCCGGGGTAAATGCTCTAATATTCAAATCAGCCTGTGTAAACTTTGCTTGAATGCATCTTCTGTGATGGTTTCCATGGGGGTGAATCTCATGTGTGGTCTGGTATTGGCTGTGTGTGGCATAGAGGCAATTATATACTTGGGTTTAAACAGTGTTTAATTATTAGTGTGTGTTAAATTGCTACATTTTAAAGACAATTATATTTTGGTCCTAGATTATATTCTGAACTGAATCTTAAACCCCAATTTATTGGAACCGCTTCATGTTCATTGTTGTTAGGTGTGTTTTACCGCAGTGGATTTCTGATAAACCCCCTCAGCTTTTCACAGCGGTTACAAAGTTAATGGAACTAATCCCTTCATAAGCTTTGCTTCACTAGATCAAAGACAAACTGTCAGTGTTTTAGAACCCCTTTCTATATTCTATGAGTTGTGGGTCTATGAACTTTGCATGCTGGTCCCTACATGGACTGAGATCCCTTGAAGACTTGTGAGGGTCAACCAAGAGGAGTGCTGGCATCTTTATTCTCTTTAACTATTTAATTGTGTTGGGTTTTTTTTTATTGTACCTTGCTGCAAAACAATATCTCTATGGGACAATACAGATCCTTATTGGGTTGCAGCAGCTAGTGATAAATCAATCAGTTTGTGTGTTTCAAATTATTGATGCACCATTAAAACTTAAGAAATGTTTTAGGTAGTAAAGACTTTAGTATTTGCAAATCGGTTGACATTGTGAGCTCTGTTGAATCAACAGCAATCCACTTTGTAAACTAGGAGTCACTGTAGCATCACCAGCTGTAGCATAACTTCCAAAAACCTAAGTGTAAGTTTTAAACAAAATTAAAAGGTACGTATAAATTATTTTCCTGATACCTCTTTTGATCATTTGATTTAAAAATCGAATTTCAAGGTCCACATACTGAACTGGCGTTTTCAGCTTTCAACTGACTGATTAAACTTCACCTGCTGATGACATGAGATGTCTGTTCTTCAATCTAAATGTAGGTCATATATTAGAAAGCATTCGTTTCATCAGTTACTGGGTGTATATTTAAAAACAACTAATCTCTATGTAAGAACTAGTTTGCATGTAGCAAAATGTTTTAATTTACTTGTTTTACTTGTGATTGCTTAAAGTTAAGATAATAAAAAATCCATTTATAAATTGCACAATTCAATTACCATTTCAAGGATGCTTAGAAAAATAAACTTGGAATGATAATAATAATTTAAAAAATCATTACGTTTGCCAACTAATACTTTTGTTTTCTTTATTATGATTTTAAAGGTGCTGCACGCCCACACAGGTGTTTTCACCGATGGCCTGCTGGCAGGTTACACCTCTGCTGATGATGGAGGTGGTGATATGCATGGAATTATATTAGGTCACCACTCATTTAGCCCGGCCCCTGCCAACAAGAAACAGGAGGCCAATCAAGGCTCCTGTTGTTGTTGCCGTGCCGGTTGGTTCTGATAATTATGGATGCCATACTGCTGACATCTCTTAAAATGTAAGCCATCATGAGATGGAAACATTAAATGTTTAATGCTTAGTTAAGTTCTTTATTATCATATCTACAACAATTACGGTGAAGTAAAGGTGCAGTTATTGGCAATGACATTTTTAATTCTCAGCCTGTGTAAATGTTGAAAAAGTTAAAATATAAGAATAAAATATAATATATAGATAAAATATAATATTAATTGGCAAATTTTGCAGTCTTTCTATTAACTAAATATATTTAAAAATCAATTTAAATACTGTGTTGCTTTTGAAAGTTTTATCAATGTATTTATCAATCATATTTAACCAGAAAAAATCTCAACGTACATATGGTACGCTTAAGATCCCATAAAGACGTAAGGTCTGCCCATTAAAGCTGCAGTGTTCTGGTGACCGCACAGAGCAGCTACATGGCAGCAAGGAGAGGTTGAGAAAGAGGTGAGTGTTTGTCCATAAGTTTCCCCACAGGGATTTTGCTCGCTTATCCGAGGCCTCAATCTTGTTACATTGTTAACTACAGCAGTCCACCTTTCTACACTCCCCACTGGCTCTGCAGGAAGACAAAAACAAACAGGCACTAGAAGAAAGTCTGGGTTGTAAGGTCTATTTTGGGAGCCCCACTGTCTGATTCAGCCCCAGGACTCTTTGTTAACAAGTAAACACAACCTCCACCACACTCCCACTCCCACTCACCTCCACAGTCTACTGTGTGAATAAGAGATGCACACATGAGGTAGACTTTTAGCATATCTTTATACAGTCCACAGTAATGCAGTATACAGAGTTGTAGCCATGTGTGTGGTTCTGGGAATACAAATAATTAAATCTGGAGGTCCAGTGTCAGTTCTTTTGGATTTTTTTTCCCCCAACACGAGTCAAACGCACCTAGTAGGCACATATGCCCCCAGGTCTCAGTGCTTTGGAAAATCCAACGCAGCGTTTTAATGTGGAAACGTATACTTTTTTTGCTGAAAAAACAAACTTTACCTGCTGATGACATGAAATGCAATTGAAAGCTCTGGAAAAAGCGAGTGAGTACCTTGAGTTACAATTGTTCGACCCCATCGCCTCTTGTCTGGTGCCAGACTCTGGCCAGAGATATTAAAAGCCGGAATGACATTTTGTGTAGCGGTGATCAGGTAGTGTCCGGGGGGTAATCAGAGCTTTGTTGCTGGAAACAGTGAGCTGAAAAATGATAAAATGATGCGTAGAACTGAGGGGAATTGCAGAGTCAGCTGATTATACTCTATCAGTCATTCGATCCATTAATAATATAAAAATATAACTTACAGTAACTTTACGTTTATGGAAAGATCTGTTAAAAATAATTAAGATTAATGTTAATTTCAGCTTTCTCCTAAAGGGCACACCATATCCTATATTGGCACTGGGCGTAAACTGTGAGGTGCAGAGTTGTGCTGGGTTATTGCGTCATACAATAACAAGAGGGTCCTTATATCAAATGATAAATTGTTTTATAACCAGATGGACCAGCAAACATGTCAGTCTGTTATTTTTTCACTTTATAATGGCAATGTAAGTTACATGATGCCCTCGCAGTGTTAGGCTTGATCCTGCTTTTCAGTTGTAACCACAGCTACTGACTGTGTTCCTGTTTCAGATAAATGAGCTGAGCACAAAGTGGGTTTTTAAAGTTCAAGCCAGCCTCTTTCAGATTAACGACTTGCTTAATGATTAATCTTTCCTTGATGTTTCATACTATTTCAGTAGCCTATCAGTATTCTGTTTACAGTGTGCTCCCATCTGTCTTAGGATAAGGGGTTTTATAAAAACTTTTATAAAGTGGATCATTTAAATATTGGTTTGGTTCTGTAACTTCATTTATACCACCTGTGAATTGTGTTGTTGTTGTTTGCCATAATGAAGACTAATGCTGGCAGAAACATGATGCACGTTGGTTTCTTACTGGTAGTTAAAGCAACATTATGCAAAAATATTACCTTAAAATAACAGCTTCAAAAAGATTATAGATAGTAGATAAGTAGATAATGGCGCCTCTTTCATGCCCACTTTGCCCCAAACAGCCTGTACTTGCACTTGTAACTTGGGCTAAGCCGCATTTCCTCAAATACAAATCTGGTAGTCGGGGTCTCCAGTAATGGTCAGGATGAACTCCCAGTGGGTGTCATATTATGTGCATGCCGTCTATGGTGAGCATAATGTATATTTCCATACATTTAACAATATAATCATGCTTTTCAACACCTTCTTGTTCTGTATTACTCATTTAAAAATCTGAACATTGACACTGAAAAACATAATAAGACTAATAATAATAGTAATTGCAGCAGCAGGTGTTGAGCAGGTACACAGGGGCAGTCGGTGCAGCTTAAATAAAACAGAACTGGACTTAAAACGTGTGAGCACAGTTTCTTTCTGTTCTGTTAGACGTTACATCTTGAGCGGAGCCTTTATACATTCTTCCAGTGCAACTTCAGTGCTCAGCCTTGAGCTCTTACCAGATGGAGAGGAAGGACTTCTTCTCTAAAGCTGCGTTTCAGTTAAAGGCCATGGACAAACAGCTCCTCTAAAAGAGTAGGAGAGTAACAGTATTTCTGTGTGTGTGTCAGGTGTGTGGAAGCTTGTGTGAGCTCTGCCAGCCTTGTGGTTAATGCAACAGTGTTGAAGGTCAGCTCAGCTCTAAGGAGAGGAACATATCTTTGGTAATTAGCATTCCCACAGAGAGCCCAGCATCTGTGCCTAAACAAGCTACATGCACCAGCGAGGGCACAGCTCACACACACTTGTAATACTATACTGTGAGGTCTTGTCAATGGAGGCTTTGACTATAAACTGTAAGTCGAACTTTAACACCATGATCCATTTCTAAATCTAGAAGCAGTAGTGCCTGGAAAAAGTGATTTTAAATTTCCATATGGGTTGTTCTTATCTCTGTAAAAATATAGAAGTTCAAGAAATATACACATACAGTACCATTAAAAATTAGGTCTATTGCATGCTTTCCTAAAAATACATTATCTGATTTAGTTTAGATTAAAATATTTCAACCAGGCATCATCTCAGTCTGGCAGTCGAGCTTACAGACAATATCAAACTATCCCTTTAAGATTAAACTTGCATACATGTCTTTTGTGCATACATAAGTCCTAACCTCTAATACGATCCACACCAGCATTTTCTTTAATTAGCGCCCGTACCAGTGGCAGGAGATAGGACTCCAAAAACGACAGAATAGGTTGTTTGCCAATAACTCTCAGTACGGCATATATAGGCGTATCGGACATTTGTTGTCATGGTAACAATAATAAAGATGTGGTTAACATTGTGAAGCAGTCGCAGTTTGGTTAGGTTTTGCCACCAACACGAAAGTTCAAAGTTCTTTATTGGTCACACGCAGTCATACATGTACAACAGCAGTGAAATTCTTTTTTCCAGGAGGATCCCCAGCTGTGCAGAATAGCAGGTCCTGACAGTACTCTATAACGTTATTTACAGAGACCACACAATTCATCATTGTTATAACATAACAGTTATTGTGTTATGTTGCAATAAATATGCAACATAGTTTAATTGTTTAATATTTGCAAAGTAGTAAGAAAGTTATAATGTAATCAGAGTTTTGAAAATTAACAAAACCATTGCAACATAAGGAAAAATGTAGTGCGACTAACTCTGGCACCTTGTAGAAGCAGTAATTCACAATAAAATATTTGCCATGTAACACCTCAAAACAGAAAGGCGTTTTTGGCACCTTACTCCAGCAAGAGACACTGACAATGAGTGCCCTGAGATAACTTTGTTATGATATGGCGCTATATAAATAAAATTGAATTGAATTGAATTGACAAGATCTTAACTTTTAGCACTATGTTGTCAAGTAAACAAAAGCACCAAGCAAAAAGCCAGAGGTCAACTCCGGACCCACCCCACACCTCAACACCTGGGCTGTAAAACAGAGCTTCCTGTCATTCCACACCCAGAACCTCCTCAGAGAGACACTTAAATACTCTCCTCCCTGCTGCATTCAAGAGAGAGAGAGGGTTCACACAAACGGCAGTAAAGGCTGATTCTTCTGTATCACTGGAGTCTTTGCCAGAGGCTGTGAAGGTACAAGTGCTCTTTAGAGACGGGTTCATTTGTAGAAAGTGACCTGTTTTGTGTAATAAGGAATGTTACCTGGAAAGAAAACGGTAATGCTTTGTTTTCATACTACAGCGACGTTCAATCCAACATTATCCAGACCCAAGTGATCCTTTAAGCTAACCCCAAAACACAACTCTCATTTCTGCATATGTTGCTCGCTTGGGGGCATGCAACAAGGTGGAAACATAACAATAACGTATTATAAAGTAGTTATAATGAATGTGCCTGAATGCCTTATAAAAATCCTGCAGACGTGTCTCTGCCACCTGATGCATCCATAGTCCAATATTCCCTTTTTGCTGTTTTTGATCTCCATTAACTCATTAGAGACACAGCTGCCTCTTTAGTTGCTAAATGTTCTACTGTATTCACTAGCTAGTCGCTAACTGTCTGTTTACCGTTTGTTGAGAGTGAGAACAATGTTGCAGGCTGAAAAGACTAAAAACACTGCAAAACACTGCAGAGCTGATGATAATTATCTGTGGGCTTGTCACCAGAAGTGACACCTTTCCAATTACACAGTCATTGGACTCATATTGATTGGTGTAGCTTTTACTCAGCCTCCGTAATACTACTATATTTAAGTGAAACCTCAATTTTAATTTATAGGTTTGTGTGTGTGTGTGTGTGTGTGTGTGCGTGCGTGCGTGCGTGCACGTGTCTGTGTGTCTGTGCATGTGTGTGCGTGATAATAGTCCGGATAGAAAAGGGACTGGGAAACGAAAAACAATATTTGCCTCATTTATCTGCCCTTATTAATGTAGAGACAATGATTAAAGACAGATACT
Source organism: Nannoperca obscura (assembly GCA_036024295.1). Taxonomy (NCBI): domain Eukaryota; kingdom Metazoa; phylum Chordata; class Actinopteri; order Centrarchiformes; family Percichthyidae; genus Nannoperca; species Nannoperca obscura. The sequence continues at coordinate 22,149 of JAVQJL010033535.1, forward strand.
AGACAGTTTTCCTCCTCATTGCACTCAATGAAAATAATATATATAGTAATCAATTTCAATTAAGAGACACCACTGCTGCTGGAGACACTTTGAATACATCACTCTCAGTCACTCACATTCACATGCATGCCTGTCAGCAATCAAAGAGTCTCATGGCTGCTTAACTTACAGGTGAGACAACCATGAAACATGCAGAGGGAATCAACGAGTTAAAAGGCCTCTCGGCATCTTAGTGGCTCCCGGAGTCTGTTATGTGGTCAAAAGTATGGAGGACCAAAACTGCCATAATTAACAATAAATGAATAAATGAGTCAATAAATGAATTGATATGCCATTAAATGCACCAAAAATAGTATTAACAATAAATATAGGCATTCATTT
>JAVQJL010033538.1:0-21994 GCA_036024295.1 Nannoperca obscura
CACACACACACACACACACACACACACACACACACACACACACACACACACACACACACACACACACAATTTCCTGCTCTCTTCACTTTAAAGTGATTGAAAACGTCCTTTAGTCAGTGCTTTCAGACGAGCTGTTTGAGTGCTGTTAATGCAGCTCATTTGTCCTCATGTCTCTGTGTCCTCACAGCCGTTTAACACTTAATTGCTTAAAATCATCTTTTTTTTTTTACATTATAAAAAATATTTTTTGTATCTCTGGACATTATCAAGATTGTATGAAAGCAGCAGACCTGCTGGAATACACTCAGAACTGTCAGCGGGTGATTTCAACCTTGAAGACTAGAATTGTTATTCCGACAGAAACACCTTTTTTTATTTTGTATTTTTTTTATGTACTATGAGAACAGTGAAAGTGGGTGGTTCTAGTTTCAAGAGAAAGCGTATCTAATGACTGCGCGATCCGCTGCCCACACAGGATGCATTTAAGCCTCACATTTCCTTTCATGTCATTCTCGCGTCCATCTGACGGAGCGGACGAGCGTCAACGGTGCAGCTGTTTACGCTCGTCCGCCTGAACGACTAGAAAACGGTGCGTCTGCTCCAGCTGATAACAGCTGTCGTCTTCTTCTTTGCAGGAAGGCGGGTTTGAGCACAGGTCTGACTCTGCAGGGAACCGTGCATCCTGAGCTGGCACAGAGCGGCGAACTGGTGTGTTACATCTCCCATGTTATTTATCACACACAACAACAAAAGGGCAGCTTGTACTGTATTTGATGTTGCCTGTTTGTCTCTTTGACGCGTGTGTGTGTGACTTCTAGACCATTAAGGCCATCGAACAGTTTGGAGTGGTCGTTGAGGAGCTGCTGATCAAGCACGGCAAGAAGATCATTGGTGAGCGAGTTGAACAACGATGCCCAACTGGCACAGTTTTGATGTTTCGGCATTTCAGACGTCACACGCTATTCGAGAATTTTAGAATAAGATTTTTTTTTTTCCGCGCATAATAATTACGTGTTGCGGTGTATCCAAACGTTTGGGCTTTTGCTCCCTCTATAAAGAGTCCTCTTACCACTTGGTTTGCTTGTCTTGTAACAATGGAATGCGTTTGAGTCGACTCAACAAGCGGTTTCCTGTTGCAGATGAGCAGTTTGTCCTGAAGAGAGTGGCAGACAGCGCCATTGACCTCTACGCCATGGTGGTAGTCCTGTCCAGGTACAGGTTTTTTTTTTTTTTTTACCAACCTCTCCCGTTGTCCTTGTTTCACTCTTTCACTCCATCTCTTGCTACTTACTCCCACTCACTTGTTTTATGGTCTACTTTTATTCCACATCTCCGCAGGGCTTCGCGCTCTCTGAGTCAGGGCTCGGCCTCGGCTCAGCACGAGAAGATGCTGTGCGAGACCTGGTGTATGGAGGTGAGATCCTTCACACAGACAAAAACAATCATTTTAATCACTCAGCGGAGATTAAAAAGAAAATAATAATGTGGATAAAGGCAGCCAGACACACAGCACAGCATGTTTCACTTTTAATAGCTGCCTGTTTGTTAATCGAATTATGTGTGACTTTTAAAATATTAATTCATTCATTCATTATCTATACTCGCTTTATCCTGTAGAGGGTCACGGGGGTGCTGGAGCCAATCCCAGCTGACTTTTAAAATATGTAATAGTTAAAGAAAAAGTTTGACACTTTGGGAAATATGATGGCTTCCTTGCCAAAAGTTGGATGAGAACCAACTCTACACTCTACTTCTCAAATGGTTTGGTGTGGCGAATGTCCGCTGTCTGGCGCACACCTTACTGCAGGTGAAATCTAATTATAAAATGATCTAACTTGATTTAATGCTCCCTTCGTCCCTCAGGCGCACGAGAGGGTCATGCGTGACGTCAAGTCTCTGCGCTCCAGCGAGTCCAGAAAACTCTTCAGGAACCTGCGAGCCATCTCTGCAGCCGTGGTGGAGAACGGAGGAGTGGTGGCTCCTCACCCTCTGGGTTTCTAACCCCCCCCCCATGTCTGCCGGGTCCTTTTTTTTTTCTTCACTCTTCTGCATCTCTAACGAGCTTCTGGGGCATGCACGCCGATTCTCTCACACTTCACCAACGTTGTTATCGCCATCATTGCTCCATCACACGTCGGTTCCCCTTTTTTTATCTGCTTTGTGTAATTAAGCTTTCATGCGCTGAGTTTGCATCCACAACGTTGGGCTGAGTGATTTGTCGTTTTTATACTGGAATTACAATTTGTCGTACAGTTTTGTGTTTGTGAAGCAGGTAGGCGTTTTTATTTAAACTGAACTCACAACCTCTAGAATATGCGTTGAAAGTCTCAATTTGAGCTCTAGTTTATAATCTGTGAAATAAAAATGTATTTATTTAAATTGGTCAATTTAGAAACATCCCGCTATTTCTACAAATCATACAGTCCTCCCACCAGCTGCATCTTAAACAGCTGAATGTGTGCTTATCTCAGCGGTTACGGCCGTAGCTACTTGAATGACCTCATTAGTCTGCTGAAACATTAAGTGCAACTTGGAGGCCAGTAAACAGAGGGAGCTTCGAGCAAATCTGCTTTAGAGTGATTTAATTTACACACAAAGGTATTTTAAATTGATGTAATTTCTTCACTTGCCCACATTGTGATCACGTGTATATAAGTGTGGTTTGTGTATTTTTAATGCCTTTCTGCATGTTAATTAAGCTCACGCATCGATCATCACAGAACCAATAATGTCAGGAGCAAATAAACGTCTTGCCTTAGAAACCGAGCCACAGATGCTGTTCGACGTTCCTGTTGTGAGTCGAGTCAAACGCAGGGAACTTTCACGTGATTGTAACAAACGGCAGCTCTTTAAGTCGACAATCTGTCAGAACAGTTCATGCACATTGGGCTGATTTGATTACAGTTATGATCACATGCCTTTTTAAAGGATCTAAAAATACCTCTTATGTTGCCAGATGATTGTCTCGACTGTTTTTGGTCTCCGTATGTGCAGACCCAATTCGTCGTTTGTGGTTCGACATGGCACTTACATGTTAGAAATAATAAAGTATCTGTTCGTCTGTCTTGGCTGTCTATCCATTTATCTGTCTGAGCTTGCTCCGCCGAGAGCGATGAATGTCCATATCACTAAGTTTTCTGTCTTTAAACAAAATATTTTTGTCACCATATCTGTAAATGTGCCACCGAACAGGCCGAGCTACGCTAATTCAATTAAATATCAAAGCTCTGAAAAAAATTAATAAATAAACAAAATCCCATCTAACCAATATCTTTTACCCAACTTTCCGGCAAACTCACTTCCTGTTTCTGTTGTATTCGCAACAACCGGCAACTGTGCTTTCACTTCTGCTGCTCGGGCTCTTCCAGCACAAAACACACTGTAAAGGAATTGCCAGTAAGTGCGACGGCTGCCGGTGCACGGTACATAGAAACAGGAACCTCTTCCTGCCTTATGTACACACACACTTGAACAGTGTTGGTGCTGTGGGTGTGAGACTGAGAGAAGATGGGGGTTGTGCCAGCGCTGTCACGAGCCCTGTGGTTAAAATGTTGAGAATTTCCCCCGGCGTGAGTCTCCGTTTGACTAAAACCGAACTGGCAAGCTCAGCAGCTACTGTGCAACAGCTTGACAAAACTCACTGTCTTTTTTTGCTTGCAGGCATTCCCCACTGATTTTTATAATCTCCACGTTTCTTTAGTAGTGGTCACTATAGCAGGAAGAAAAGTTAGCTTCGCCTTGATAAAGTTAGGATTTATTCAGGCCCATTCTCCATTAGCGGACCTTCGTGTAAAACTTATGCTAACTTGACTTAAAAGGAATAGTTTGTGGAACTGTGTTTATTCGCTTTATTGCTGAGAATTGACTAAATGAGAAGATGGAAAACGGTATCGCTGTCATGAGTGTCTGAAGCTAAAGCCAGGATATGGTTAGCTTAGCTTAGCACAAAGACTGGAAATGGGGGGAAAACAACTAGCATGGTTCTCCGACCACCAATGATCGTATTACTTCATGCAAAAACTCAAATTAAAACACTTGTGAGATATATCATTAATTTCTAAGCTTTAGAGGTGCTAGTGAGCTTTTTATTTGAATGTTTGGATGGGCTAGCGGTTTCCCGCCTCTACGCTAAGCTAACTGTCTTTGTTAGCTTGGTGGTGATCTGATACCAAGTGACATCAAGGCCAGGATCACCCATATGGACATGAAATCTTGATACCTTCTTCTTATTAAGAGCAGCTCATGTAATATCATGTAGAAGTGGGAAATGTGTCATGAAAAGCCGAAGATTTGCGAATAATTTGCCAGTAGGCGTTCTTTTACTGTTTTCTGTTAATTGCTTTATTAAGTGCATGTTAAAATGTGAAAATAGCTTTTAACAGGACATAAATGTTCACTGTGAATTCACTGAACCATCGAGATGACTGCGGCGTGTTCATGTGAGCAGAGCGCTCTAACGTGACGGATCTATCAATCCAAAAAACCCACACCTGAGATAAATAAGGGGCAGATATGAGAGCGGTATCCGTCTTTGCATTTGATTCTCAGAAAGATCAGCGTGCGACCTCTGGCGCGCCTCTCTTGATTTCAAGGGCGCTGGATCAAGACCGTTCATCTCGCACTTTTTAATATCCACAAGTTTCACACACGGACACACCAGACGATACGTTTATCCTCCACCGCAGTCATTTTTTAATTCCCAAATGACGCAGAGCTGTCAGAGGTCAGGGGAGTGACCTTGTGACCTGGTGACTTGAACCAATGAGACTTCTTCGGAGAAGGTCCAAGCCAGAGCAGAATAGGAGCAGGATGGTGTCCACGTGGTGCTCTGACACTGATCCCATCCAGGCCTTAACGGTCTCTGGTGTGGATAAACCTCACAGATCCGGGGGTTGTTAGGTTCAGATGCTTCCCTTGGCTCCTGCCAGGCCTGAGCTGAGAACAGACATGTATCCAAATGTTCCTGTGGCAGTCAGGATCCTGACATTGACCTGCTTCTCCCCCCCCGTCACACGTTGTCGCTTTGACATGAGTGCGAGTCACGTGAGGGACTCCTGACTGACGCTGGCGTTGTTTCCTCCTCCTCCTCCTCCTCCTCCTCCTCCTCCTCCTCCTCCGCCCGAGCCTGGGGGACCTCCAGGGAAAGGATCGTCTGGGCGGTCAGCGTTCGCTCCCTGAGGAAGAGAGTGAAAAGATCCTGAGAAGAACACTTAACGCTTCAGCAGTGAACTCCTGCGCTGCTTCCGCTGTGCAGCGTCTTAACGTGCTCAAATTTCCAAAACACACAAAAGGGAAGTCCTTTATGATCAGCTGTGGTTTCATCCTCAAATGATGCAACAAACGTTCATTTTAATTACTCATTTGGCCATCGTAGTGGCAGCAGTCATGGTAATATTGAGCCTTATGCTAATCAGCTACTTTCTTTCAAGCATGTGACTTCATCTTGTTATTAATCACCCTGCTTCAAAGAATTCACTCTTTCCTCTAAGCTGTTGCCTTCAGCGCTTCTTTGGCATGTTTAATGCAAATCTTTCTGGTTATTACATGTATGTTTTTTTTTAGTAAAGGGGTCAATTAAGGCTTCAAGTGCATAAAAACCTTTGTTTGCAGGGTCTCGGGTCTGATTGACTGAGCTCCATTGTTCACCATGTCATAAGTGACATTTAAGAAAAGCAGTAGTGAATGTGGGAAACACGCTCGAGCTACGCAGTTGTATTTTAGGTAGTTAAGATAAATGTAGAAACAAATACAACTACAGTGTGCAGCAGCATGCGACTGGTTTCCTGCGTTGTCTGATTTTGTCCTCTATTAAAGCTAAAGTGTGATATTTTGGGAAACGTGCAAACGTCCTCTGATCTTCTGAAAGGGCTGCAATCAATTTATTAACTCGAACATATTAGAGATGACTTTCCTGATGGCATATAGCTACAGAAAGTCAATAATAAAGGCTCATCTCTATTAATGAATGGCTTCCTGTGTAGTTGCAGACGTGGTAACTCATTAGAAAGTGAGAAACGTGAGCATTTATTATTAACTATTACTGACTCACGAGCAAGATCGATTGCTTTCATTAATAAGGCATTATAGTTACAACTTCTAGAAACGATACTTTGCTCTGCACGCGTAAAAACTCATGTTATGGGTGCATCCACTGGGACATACCGTGTTTTGTGCTGGCTGTGCGTCCTGTTGACGTGCACAGTCCAGCCGAGGACGCTCTTCATGTAGCGGGCACAGCAGGGGAACCTGTGACTCAGCTGCTCCAGAAGTTCTTCTTTGCGCAAACCGTAAACGACCGGCGCAACGCACTGCGCCAAGCTGAAGAAAGCAAAGATAACCACGGCCGACAGCTCTTTGGTCGCCAGCTGAATGAGCTGCTGTTTGTACAACATCGTTATCACGAAGTTCACAAAGTTGGGCAGCAGGTACACCGCCAGCTGGCTGCCGTGCAGGGCGATAGTTCTGCACCCGGCCCGGTTGCGCCGGTTCAGCACCCCCAGCCGCCGCCCCTCCATCAGTATCCTCGCGTAGCTGTAGAGGATGAGCACCGTGCACACGCCTATGAACACCACCTTCGGCAGCTCGCCGTTCTTCAGCTGATCCCGGCCGCACTCCCCGTGGTACTCTCCCACGGCGGTGGTCTTGGAGTCCGGGTGGATGAACAGGCTGAGGGGGATGATCAAAGCCACGAGCCAGGTGAGCGCGCCCAGCAGCCAGGGCCAGTGTCCCGCCGCGCAGGCGGAGGTGTAGCGCATCGGGTGGCACACGGCGCAGTAGCGGTCCAGCGCCATCGCCGTGAGCGTCAGGAGGATGTTCGAGGCGCTGCTGACCAGGACGGTGATCATGGCGAGGCAGGCGGAGCGGCTCGGCCGCGCGTCCAGGTGGATCTGGTAGTAGAAGACGCTGCTCATCCCCAGGTAGACCAGGGCGGACAGCAGCAGGTGGAAGACCAGCACGAAGCGGGCGCGGCTCCGGAGCCGCTTCACGCGCACTATGGTCGAGTTGATGAGGAGGTTGAAGAAGAGCAGCACCGAGAAGGACACGGTGGACACGTAGAAGTGCACGCAGGTGTAGTCCCTCCTCGCCTCTGTCCACGACGTGCTGTTGTTCGCGGACATTGTTCCTCAGCTGGGCCGGTTTGGATTTAGAGGATGATGATGATGATGATGATGATGAAGATGATGGTGGTGGTGATAAAGGCAGTGGAGCGGAGGCGAAAGAAAGTTTGTCCGCCGCATGATCCTCTCTCCCCGCCGTCTGACTGAAGACTGCCTCAATACGATCACCGCTCACTTCCCCCTCTCTCTCTCTCTCTCTCTCTCTCTCACTCACACACACACACACACACACACACACACACACACACACACACACACACACACACACACACACACACACTGGAGTCTTGAATTTGAACTCTTTTTTTTTTAAATCCTTGACTTCTTGAATGTTTAATTATAACCAAGTAAATAACCGATGCGTTTATTTTGCTCTTTTTTTCTTATTGTGTCTCTAGAATTAAAAGGCAATTACTTTTTAATTACATTTTTTTTTTTATTAATTCCACAAAACCTCGTAGTCCAAGTGTCCACATATGGTGACATGGTTTGATTTGTCTCTCCTGCGTCGGTAACGGGGTTGTCTGTCCCGCGGCTGTGTTGCACTCTGCCGCCACCTTCTGCCGTGACGGAGCAGGCGGCGCTCTTTCGTTTTGTGCTTCACCCGCTGTGAACAAAATGACAATAAAGTGCCACCTTGAGGCCCAACTGCACCAGCAGGTGGCGCCGTTACTGCATTGCTGCCATCAGCTTCGTGTGTGTTTGATTTTGGTCATTTTATTCAAACATCTGTGTAATTCCTATAAACTATTATATAACAGATCACGGGCAGACTATATCATGAGAATCAAATACAAGGCAGGTATTTAAAAAAAAGAAGTAAATACAGGAAAACTAAAAGCTGCTCACAGACTCGTGTTGTTTTGTTTACGCGGCAGCCTATTAAGTGATCTATTTTTCTTAAAACCACGTCGACGTGGTCCACCGCCACAAGTCCCACAGCACCTGAACGCAGCATCCATCCCACGTTAATTTGTAACCAATATTGTTGACTTTCTTTCTGCTGCATAAATGTTCAACTTCTCCGTCGTGTTCTTTGATTCTACTGATTAGAATCGTTTCATTGTCACAATTAGACATTTTCTAGGTCTACATCTGAACTTTTATGATGTCTTTGGCTGGTCTGTGTGCTGTAAAACTACTCTAATCTTTATAAAGTTGGACCAATCGATAACTCCGGTCTTCTGCAAGTTGTGTCAACAGAAGTTTTTTCAACCATTCTTTTTATTTTTTATTTTTTTTGCTAAAGTGAAGAGGGGGCAGTCTTTCCGGGGAAACAGAAACTGTGCTCTTGGGGTGTAACCTCAAGTGGCGGGCGCTCCTCTTTTCTCTTCACCAACGTGGAGCATCAAGTCGCTGCGTCGACTTCATCCTCGGGCCTCGCGGAACAAGAGAGAAAAAAGAAAAGGCAAGAAATATATATTTTTAAATTAACCGAAATAGGACAGTTAGGAGTCTGTGGCTGACGTTGAGCCTGTAGCAAGCTTATAATAACTCATTTAATGACTTATTTCATCCAGCGACGTTACTTTTTTTATTTTTTTATTGTAGCTAAGTGATTTCCTAGTTGCAGTGATAGAAACATGCAAATACTTGTAGCCAGCTCAAAGTGCTCGACTTTGCTGACATTGCTGACCACATTTACTGTTATTTTCCATTGCTTTCGAAATCGATTTACATGTTTTAATTAATTTAAATTCATTATTTTGATTTCTCACTTGCACAAATAGCTCCAGCTGTTACCTGTACACCTCATTATAAAACACTTTTCATTGCCTATATGATTTATTTCCTCCGGACACGCAACTTTGTGGAATAAAACATTTAAGCTAGTCGGCTAAGTGATTATTACATGTTGCTAATGGATCCTAACTTAGCAATTAACATAGACAAATTTCTTTGTAAATCTAAATGCAACATTATGCAAAAGCCAAAGTTGTGGGTGCAGCCTGTGAGGACAAATGCAATATAATAAACACATGATACAAACTGTCAAAAAGAACTTTAAAGTGCTAAACTCGTCTTTATATACACTCTGTGGTTATGCTTAATTGATATAGCCAGGCCTAAGTGACGCACGGACTTGCCGCAAATGTTAGCTAATTGGAAAGCTAGTGCTAATTTACCCGAAACTCTGCCCAAAATGCTTTTTGTGATTTGTGCGTGATAAAATAAACGCACGAGACCATTAGGATTAGGATTGAGAAAATAAATTATATATTCAATTTAGTGCTTTGTTGCATTTGAAACTTCCGTCTAATGCCTCCTCTGAGCTAGCCAAATATGACGACGAGCTAGCTTCATGCTACACGTGAACATGGCACTGGATGTATATTTGGTATGGTACATTAACCAAACCAAAAAACAACAGATTTTGCATAGAAAAGCACTGATTATAATAATGTAAAAAATAATAATGTAATATAATCCAGTGACTCTTGTATATAGAGCAATCCCCTGTGCCCCTTCCCAGTTTCTGCATGTCTGTTGTATCCTTCAGGCATGGCTGTATACCAGCAGCCAACCCAGGTGGTGACAGTGACCCACACCACCCAAAACGCTGGGACATGGAGCACCAGCATCTGTGATTGCTGCAGTGACATGGGCACCTGTAAGTCAACCCAACAACTTCCTGTAAGGAGGTGTCTAAAGTGAACACAAGACCTCAACCAGAAACTGTACTGTAATGGTGGACTCTGTTTTCCTAAATCATACCATTCAGTAAGGTTTAAAAGAAGAAATGACGTTGGTCTTCTTTCTGAACCCAGCCCTGCTGATTCCAGATCTGTATTGTACTGTCTGCAATCTGAAGAGTAAAGCACTTTATACGAAGGAAGTTCTTTTGTCCCTCAGGGTTCGGTTCCTACAAAACTAATAGTGGCAGACATGTAAAGACATAATCCCTTAATGTTGTCTTAATAAAGTCATATATTATTTTTTCTCTCCTTCTCCTAAAGGTTGCTGCGGCCTTTGGTGCTTTCCCTGCATGCAGTGCCACACGGCCTCTAAACATGGCTGGTGCTGCTTCTGCCTGCCGCTCTGCGACGTCTGCTGCATAGTGACCTCCACGCTCCGCTCCGACATTAGACAGCGCCACGGCATCCACGTAAGGCTGTCCCGGCGAGGGGGGCGGGGGGGGGGGGTATACATATGGGGAGCAGGCTAGGGCTGGTTTAAAAAAAATACATTTTCCGATTCATTATTATTAATAATTGAAAACCCAAATTCGGGGGGAAAAAACATACTTTCTCACTGAACTCCAGCCACAGCTTGACCTGTTGAGAGTTAGGGTTAGAGATGTGGTAGTTTAACATCTCCAGTTCAGTCACAGCGCAACATTTTAATTCTAGTTTCGGTATTGGACATCCCGTAACAAAAGCTGCTGTTGCGGTTCCCTTTGGGTCAATATGTGTACTTTTAAACCTTGGAGTGCAGCTGTGAGACGCAGCCCTTCCTCAATTTCCTCTTCCTCAATTATGTACAGTGTGCATGCTGCAGTTGTTGCGTGCTCCTAGGACAATTGGTGTCATCAAATCCAAGCTAAGCTAAGCTAAGATAACACACAGCATAACAGCAACAACGGCATTATCAATACTCCCAAGTAATAAAAAAAAAGAAGAAAGATTAAAATAGTCTTTAAACATTAGCAAGCCAAGTGTCTTTGGGATAAAGGGCTTCTAATAAACCGGCTCTGTGGCCTTCTGATTCGTTTACTGGCCACATTGATGACAATGCCAGCTGACTCCTGTTCAGGTGCAGGTGCAGGGATACTAGTAGGGAGTTGGTACGTAGGCGCCAAAACAAGAGAGATGGGGGAAATGGAAATGTATTCAAATGCCCTCTGAACCTTCTCCACTGTTATTCACTGACCACTGCAGCAGAGGAAGCCTGGAGCTGCTTCTAGTGACAAACCCACATACATAAACCCCCACGGAAAACCTGACAATGCTTTCATCAGCCATGTTTTCATCGAAGAGGCGCAGATCCAAACCGCAGCCAGACACAGTTAACGACTAGCTAGGGAACATAGTTCCCATGTTCTATGTTCACCGGACGGTTGGATTGATCCCTTCTTCCTCCCGCAGGGCTCGTGCTGTGACGACTGGTGCATGGCAGTATGGTGTTATGAGTGCGTCTGGTGCCAGATGCACCGTGAGCTGAAGATCAGGGACTGCCAGATGGCGGCCACCACCTCAGTGATCACCACACAGGTCGTCAGTGGATAACAGTTTCTGTTGTGGGCTGAGGACGTGTTTGCCAAATAACATAGCAGTTAGATTTCTTAATATTTGATTGATAGAAAGGTTAGTTCTGTTTGTAAGTTTGTAATACGTAGATTTAACTTTTATTTCGGGCAAATTAATGTTGCTATTTAAAGTATTAGATTTGCTGATGTTTTTTTGAGCTGCATGTTAGCTTAATGGATGTTATAATACTGCATGATGTCAGGTCGGGTTCTTAGACTGTTGCTTCAATCTCACCAATAAAATATCTCATTTTTATTAACAAGCTACTCTCGCGCTCAGATTCCTCATGTGATTGGAGTTTTACAAATCTGTACACACATATAATATGATACATTATCTTAAAAGACCAATGTTAAGTCTTAATGCATCTTAGACGTTGAATGTTCGGCACAAGAACACATCAATATTCTTCAAAAACATTTGACAGTTTCTCACTTTTTTTTTCTCATGATGTGAACGTTGGAAAACATTTGGTTTGATTTTTACTGACATTTTCTGAGTCATGTCCTGTGTTAATACCAGTGCGTCCACACCCAATGACAGATAACACAACAGTTTGAGATGTAACCTGTCAGCGTAAAATCATAATTAACAGTTTGCACTCAGTGTTTGAGAGATCCTGATTCACAAGATGGTTGATTTAATTAGCTGCAAAGTAAAAAGATAAATCTGTGTTAATGCACAGTTTTTATACATTGCTGCTGTAGTTGTTGCATGATTGTATAATTCAGTTAATATATTCATTTAAACCCAACCACACTTAATAGGTAAAGGGGGTGATGTCTAACTTATCTGTTAAAGAATAATCCTTTGGCACCTCAAATAGTTGGATAAAGGATTTATCTAAAGGACAGTTAGACAAAGTATACTTAAAACTCACATAGAAAAAGACTTAAACACTGAAATAGTTTATTGGCAGTCAAAATGTGTAGTAAATATAACAAGAGAGGCTGGAACACTTTGACGTGTGAGTTATTAAGATAACCGAGAAACTTTAGTTCTAAAGCAGCCAATATAAATTGCACAATGTTGATTAAAAATCCAGAATAATGTAATATTTCAAGGGTAAAAGTCTTAAACTTGTAACAACATGAAACAAAAAGAAGAACAGCGGTCACAAGTTGAAAAAAGCAAATAGGGTTTTTACAAATATGTAGCAACAGGAGTTTCACAAGTAGTAAGCATGTTCCCTAATATTTTCAACCGTTGTAGTGTTTTATAGTGGTGAGTTATTAATCTCAAAGTTGAAGAAGTCTCTCTTTGTGATTTGTTAGTTTGACATTATAGAAATTTGCCTTTGTCCACAATCCTATTTTATACAAGAAGAGTGAGTCTACAGCCATGCTAGCTGCTATGTGAGGCTGTATTAAGGCACAGCTTTGGGTGCTTTGGGCTAAATGCTAACAGCATGCTAACATTCTCACGATGAAAATGTTAACATGCTGATGTTTAGCAGGTATAATGTAATTACTTTTTTCTTTAATAAACCAAAATATTTAGGCGCTAGATGAATGTCAGGGGATCACAAAGGTTATTACAATTCACCCTGAGGGCAACGTGAATGTCTGTACCGAATTTCATGGCTTTCCATCTAATAGTTGTTGCGATATTTAAGTCTTGGGCAAAGTGGTACACCAACACACCGGCACTGCTGCTAGCACTGCAAAATAATGTTGCAACTCTATTCATTTTCTGAATAGCCAGCACACTACCTTAACTTGGGCCTCAGCACATTAATCCACAATTTGATCATGGAATTTGCAACAAAATCAAACCCCCAGGTAGTCCGACAAGACAAGCACTCATCCTCCACCTTCATTTTAAACAGCGGGGCACCTCAGGGATACGTACTGAGCCCACACAGCCTGTGTATACTTTCCACACCATTCTAACATTTGTAGATGCAATTAACTTATAAATATGAGGGAGGTGTGAAACCTGGTGTTTGGTTCAAAGTGTTTGGTTCATCCTTCAAGTGGAAGTGCTTCAATTCCTGTGAATGATGAAGCAGTAGAAAATATCTTTCTGCTTAAAAAGAAAAAACAATAATAATAATAATATAATAATAATAATAATCATGGACTTACTGAACACAAGTTATCATCTAACTGAATATGTACATGTGTGAGAACACTCACAGCCTTGGCACAAATGAAGCTACAGGAAACTGAGAGCAAATGAAACTGACAGGGTCTTCTGGAAGCTTCAACCACAACATTTGCAATAACATGGCGCGAACTGCCGCCTCTACACAGCTGCACAGAAACATTACGCTACAGGATTTTATGTGTATTCCTGACATTTCTCTTAGATGTATACCTTGCATTGTGCAAGGCGTTATTAATTTAGACTTCAAACTTTGTAGGTCGTTGTTGACTAAAGATCACGCGTCACGGACCGCAGTGTAGCGACAAAAGCTGTGGCTTTTGTTGTTCTTTCCTCAAATCGGCTTTATGATGAACGTGGTTTGGTTTAACTGGGTCATTTGAAGCGCAAGCACTTTTTTATGATTACATATAACCAAAAAGTTCAAGGGGTCTCGCTTAATTTTACTTGTCTGTAATTTCTGCAAAATATTAGTTTCCGAGATGTTCCCTGAAAAGAGCCGGTCAGTTTGTTGTATTAATAGGGGTAATATACTTTGTATCACATATTCTTCAGTACACTGCATTTTTGCATCAGTGGCCACTGAAGTGCGTCTATAGGCAGGCATGCAGTTCAGCATATATGTAAAATAAAGATTCAAATATGGATGCAAATCCATCTCACTAGGTTTTGACCTTTTAAAGCAGATTCATTTCACTGGATTGTTTTATTGTTTTCCCAGACACAGTTAGTCATGGTATTTCCGGAAAGCTCTCCTCTTTTGAGTGCTTATCACAGGCCTAGATCAGCTTCAGCTTTGCAACCTTTGAGTTGGCGGCCTTGAGCTCAGCAAACCCCTTATTCCTTTCCCTCCAGTGTCCAGTCAAGTTTCAGTGTGGATAAAGGAGAAAGTGGGTCAGGGACGGAGCGTGGTGAGGAGAAATGTGTGTGTGTGTGTGTGTGTGTGTGTGTGTGTGTGTGTGAGAATGAAAGCGTGGTGAGGAGAAATGTGTGTGTGTGTGAGAATGAAAGCGTGGTGAAGAGAAATGAGAGAAAGCCAGAGGGAAGTGTGTAAAAGGAGAGGCCACGCTCACCTTGTGTAGTTGTTACAAATAATAAAAGTTAGAGTAGAGTGTAGAGTTTACTCAAAAGGCGCCCCCTGCAGGAGGCAAAATCTGGAAATAATAATGTTACCCCCTCAACTTTATTGTTTTGGTTCACTCTCCCAGCTCTTGTCAGGAAGCTGTCTTCATCCAAAAAAGATTGAATAGACCCACACGCTTCCTGCGCAGCACCAAACAGGAAACAGAGAAAGTTAGCAGCTCGCTGCTGAGCACAGTGGAGCTACAGAGCCACGTCTTTCCATCAGGAGTTGGTTGAGACCAAAACAGCTAAAGAGAAAGTGAATATTGACTTTATCAATCAATCAATCTAATTATTTACTTAAAAAAACGCAGCCTGACAAATAAAATTGACTTATATGGACTATAAAATAATGAAATACTATGAAAAATAAATATATAATAAAATGTTAAAATAAAATAGAGAGAAAAAATTGTAATAACAGCAATAACATGCCAGGGAAAAAATTATGATAATAAGTAAAATAAGCATAAAAAGTATATAAAAGTAAAAAGTAAATGTAAATAAAAGCCAGGGTTTTAGTTTAGTTCACAAACATGATTCTAAATGAATGGTACTGCTGGATGTGTAAATGAGCACCTGTTTGCTAACATGTTCAATATATCAACTTGAAAGGTGACGATACGTCAGTGCTGTTTGTTTCTGCCGCCCCCAAGTGGCCAAATGACTAAATGAATGAAATGAAAACACTGCAAGACTGGAGCGCGCCAGCACTCCCAAACTGAGGCACTTCAAATAATGTGAATAGATCTCTGATTTATGTGTCGAACATTTTAAACAATACTTATACAAACACTTCCCTTCCCTCCTGAAAAAGAGTGTCAGACAGCGCATAGATGCTTCATGACACAACACATGTACCAACATCTGTTTAACTGCAGAGGGCAGCGTTGGACCATAAAAAGAGGCTCTTAGTTTCATTTAACAATGTGACAATCATTAATGTTTAATGGACACACTAATGTAGGAATATACATCCACATATATATATATACACACACTCTGAGGAGCTCTCATTTTGTTCATTATACACAACACTTATCAGCTACTACTATTAATTGCATTTCCAGATGTTGATAATGCACTCTATATTCTATTTATATTAGCTGTTAAATTGAATATTTAGCCACAAGCTTCTCATTACTCACTATGCAAATTGTAGCAGTCGCCAATATGCAGCCAGTGTGTTGAAATCGACACGTTTAGAGGAAGGAAAGTGCAACTGTGGGAATACTGAATTAAAAAATCCAGGTGACCGGTTTTTAGGACAGACACATTTATTTATGCAGCACATTTCACACCCAAAGTGCTTTGCAGAGTACGCAGGCCAAAGCCCAAGAAACAAAAGAGAACAACAACGAAGCAAAAGAAGAAAATGTATTAAAAGTAATGTTTTTAGCTTGGATTTGAAAGGATTTGAGCAGCATAGAAACTAAAAGCAGCTTCATCACGCGTAGTTTTGACTGTGGGAACAGCCAGTACCAATCCAGAACCAGTCGACCTGAGAGGCCTGCAAAGGTTGCTACTTGGTTAGGATTTATTATCATTATTATTATTATTATTATTATTTAGGATGATTTATGGACCAGCAACTAAATATCGAAGTTGATTCAGCGAGAAACGGTTTGCCTTTTACCCGATTAAAGACGCAGACAGGAAGCTGTATTTTCCCCTTTTGTGCATCATCAACAGAAAGAGGAAGTTTTCTGCCACCGGCAGAGTGCGTTCACACGAGGGTGCACTGCTCTGCACTGCACTGCGAGGGGAACACCTCCGAGCTCCCATGGACGTCTACCAGGAGGCTGTGTGTTATCTGGAGTCCCAGCATGTTCCAGGTGAGGGATGGAGACACTGCGCTTTATTATGTTATGTTATGTTATGTTATGAGTACATTATCTTTAGGTGTAAAACACAACCCTGCAGAATTTAGCATTACATGTTCAAAATTAAAGTCTGAAAAGTGTAATGTACTCATTTGGTTAGTTTATAACACCATAATCTAAAGTTATATTGTGATATTATGTGAACAGTAAAAGCCACCTCAGTGAAAGAGCATCTATCTTTTTCTACACTTACATGTTACATGTTGGAGAGGGAAGCAGATATGGGAACTTCTTTGATATTACTTGATTACTCCCACATACTCCTACATACTGTGCACCGGCTGTGTGTTTGTGCATCAGTTGCAGTTGAAGCAGAGGCTGATGTCCTGGAGGAGGACGTGTTCCAGGAGGAGGCGGTGTCCTGTTACCTCTCTCCTCTCCTCTCGGAGAGCGTGGACTTCCCGGACACCCCCGTGAGTCTGCATGCCTTCACATTACAGATGAAAAAAAAGTCATGTTTTAAAAATGTCAGCTATCTGGCGTCTTGGTCGTTCACTGCGAAGTATCTTTGCAACTTAGATTATAAAGGTCTTGTGAATGAAAACATGCATACATGAATACACAAGCTTTAAGTGGTGGAGAACGTTAAGTAGAGATGCACCCTAAAACACTTCAATGCTATTAGCAAGAATACCACATAGTGTAAAAAAGAACATGTGAAGCCACTCTTCACACTTTATTCTATCATAAAATGTTCTTCAAAAAAGACAGGAAATAAAACAGATCGTTGGGGTCCCACAGACACTGCTGTATGTAAAATAATAATAATAATAATAATAATTGCCTCGAAATATTGTTTTTCTTTAGTTCTGACTCTATTAAAATTGCAGCGTGGAGAAGAAAAATTTAAGTATTAACACTTCTGCTTTCATTTGATGGAGGTGGCAGAAAACAGAAGTTGCCATAAAACTGTTGCAGCAAATTAGTGATATGTTTTGTTTGATATGTTTTATGGTCCGTGCATGAACAAATGTACAGCATATTCCATTTGGTAGCCTAAAGGTCTTTCCCAGGCAAATCAATTCCCCCCAATAACACAAATCAAATAGATTTTGTGGGATTTACTGACCGTAAGCACGTGTTATAGCTGGAGTCTGTGAGACCCCAAACCCTCAAAGTGGTGTGCAGTGTCGCCCGGCTGAGTGAAATGCCATGGTTACCATGATTTGGAGGCTGACTTGAGCGCATTTTGTCGCGTTGCTGAATGTTTGTGAGCCAGACGTTCTGCAGCCCGGAGGAAATGTTGGAGAGGAGGCTCGTGGTCCTGACAGGCATCCTGGAGAGCGAGGAGGTTTATCTCAGAGAGCTGGAGGCCCTGCTCATGGTAACACACACACACACACACACACACACACACACACACACACACACACATAAAAAACCCACAAAGTACTTCTTATCTCTTATTTTTACAAAACAATATCATTTTTATTACTGTTTAAACTTCCCCTTTTCTGTTGAGCTGTCACCACGTGACCACGCTTTGAGTCCAACCTGCTCTCCAAAGACAGTGCGTTGCTTCACACGAGCATACAGGAGGGCATTCCTAGTTTTTGTGTTTGTTTACTGTGTCTGAGCATGAGCGGCAGTCCCATGCGTGGCCCTTTCTCAACGTTGTATCTTTGAGTACAAGATTATGCGCCGCGCGCACAGCCTTTGTCTGTTGTTCTGCTTCCTCCTCGAACCGCAAATGGATTGTTCCCCTTCAGAAATGAGGTTCCCCCCTCACAAGCAGCCACAGCTGGCAGCCGGTTAGCTTTGCTCATCATAAAGACTGTAAACGAGGGGGGAAACTAGCTCCAGCTAGCTAACAAAATCCGCACACATGCACCTGCAAATCGATCGGGGCTGGGCTGACACCTGTCTTCATCTGTTCTCATTCCTGGTCGAAAAATAGATTTGTGGCAGGAAGCGATGACGCAATAACGAGTGTGTGGGTGCTTTCTTTCTGAGTTGCTTCTTTCTTTTTTCTGTTCCATATAAAGCAACAGCAAAACCCCTGGTTCCTTATTCTCACACGTTGACTCATTTCACACAGTACAACAACCAAAAATCTTAAAGACAACGTGGATGTGAGAAATGGATCAGAAAGTGGATGTTCTGTCAGGGAATACTGCGTCTTTGTCTGTTTACCATCGCATGCATCATTGAGTGGGCGTGTGCACTTGAACATGAACCGTATATATGTTTGCTGCTACTTAGCAGTAGTTTGAGTGTATGTGTCAAACATAATGTCGGGTAGGAAACAAGAAGAACGTGTGAACCTATTGAGGGTTCACACGTTCTTCGCCTCACCACTCCCCGTTGTTTTTATTTTCATACCCACCATCTTGTCATCTTGTTCTTCTCACCCACATTGGTTGCCCTCTCTGCTTGTACAAGCTCGATGATTTGACTCCTTTTTTTTCTCCCTCTCTAGCCCATGAAGGCTCTGAGGGCCTCAGCTGGGACCTCGCAGCCGGTTCTGTCCAGTCGACAGGTCCAGACGGTTTTCTACCAGGTGCCAGAGCTCAGAGACCTGCACCAAAGCTTCTACTCGGGCCTGAAGGCCCGGCTGAGCTCACGCTGCCAGGCTGAGCCCGGCCCTGACAAGGGGAGAAGCCACGCGGGCTTTGAGCTGATGGTGGGGGACCTCTTTCTGAAAATGGTAAGATCTCCTTTAGGTTACTGCGTTAGCTTTCAGTGCTTGCATCCTGGGTCATGCAGTGACGCAAAGCAAAACAGAGGGAAGCCATTCAGTGCAGAAAAGTGACAAAAAGCTATGACATAAGCAAATCCACAACGACATAACTATCACATTACTTCCTGTTTTTAAAAGTGTTTTTAGATGCACCACTAACCCTCTTGATGCAGAGGAAATGTGAAACACATTGTTCTCTTTAAGCCTTTAACCACTTAAGCCGCACCAATCAATATCTTTATACTAACAATAGCAAACCAAGCCCTCGGCAACAAAACTCAAATAGATTTTTCTCATAATATTAATGCAACTGTTCACACCTCTTTGCTAAGTTTTGCTAAAAACGATTCACCACACGTCACGTTGGAAGAGATTTACTCTGAAGAATCAGAATCGGCTTTAAATAAATAATCCACCACTTGTCTGTCAGAGCAGAGCCTGTGAACTCTTACTACATCGAAAACCTCCAAATTCCAAGAAACTATATTGAGAACGTGATCTCAGTGTCCACAAAGATACCCTTACTTACACTTCTGGCTTACAAAGTGGGGTTTAGTATGTAAGATGTCTTGTTATTATAATATTCTGACAAAATTATTCTTCAAATGTTGAATGGATACACCTTTAACGATGGAATCCTTTTGTTTTCAATGTAATTTGACCCCAATGCGCTAATAAACATGATAAAGGAGGAAGTTGTCCTGCACGAAAAGCTGCAACAGAACTAGCAGGAGAGGGAGGGGTCAATAAAATAAGTGAAAACACCAGTGAGTTTGGATAAAACATCGCTAACCTGAGTCTGATTTATAAGCCTGTTTTCAGTCGTTTTGGCCTGTTGTCACAGCATTAACAGCACAGGTGGAAGTATGGACACTAACAAAGGACTGGTTCCTGCAACAACTGCAATGCAGCGCAGCAGTTAGCAGAGTTATCAGCTACAACTCTGTCACAACTTCTGCTGTGACGGGAATTCATTTATACAAATGTTGAACTTAAAGGTGTGTGACTAAAATAAACGTGAATATTTCATCCTTTTCTAGGAGATAAGTTAAGTTGGTTGCACGGCAGGTATCTTGTTTTGGAAATCCCTTTTTCAGCGTTTTTACATTTTTTAAATCTCTTTGGGGCCTTTTGCAGGTGAACCACATCGGTCTGTATGGCGGTTTCATCGAAAACTACGAGGAAGCTGTTGAAGTTGTCCGCAAGTGCACACAATCGGACCCTCGCTTCCGAACCCTGGCCCAGGTACTGCAAACTCTGCCCAGTGTACTCCTTTTTTTTTTTTTTTTATCCTCACCAATCTCACTTTATCTCTCGCTTCTCCAGAGCATGATGTCCAGCAACGGTTCAGACAAAACGCGCACCAAATACACCTTTGAAGGTACACATTGAGCACAAATTTGTGTTTTGTGTTAGTTTTTATAACTTGTTGGCTGACGACGTCTGATTGCCACTTCTGTTTTGACAGCTCTGCTGTACAAGCCGTTGGACAGAGTGACAAAGACCACACTAGTGCTGCGTGTGAGATAATTCACCAAATCCTCACACTCCCAATTTTCACCTCTATAGCTGCTTCTGTTCTCTGATTGCGCTCGTCTTTCTTTTGCACTTGCATCGACGATCTGGTGTATGAATCATTTCTCATGAAGCCCAAATTGGCTTGACTTTTCTTCTGACTTGGCAAACCCTTGTGTGATGTTGCAGGACCTCCTGGGGACGACGCCAGCGGAGCACCGAGATTACGCCGCGTTACAGGAAGCTCTGAGATTGTCCCGCAGCTTCCTTTCCGGTGTCAACGAGAGTTCACAGAGCAAACGGGAGGTCACGCTCAGTCACGGCATGGTGAGCCAAGATGTGCACGGAAAAGTGTTGAACCTTGCTGAAGCCCACACTTGTGACAATATACAGTATGTACATAATGTGTGTGTTTGTTACTCCAGAGGCGTCAGCTGATGCGTGACGGCTTTGTGGTCGACGTGAGCGAGGGGGACCGCAGCTTGCGTCACATCTTCCTTTACACCGACCTCCTGCTGTGTACCAGATTCAAACATGCAAGCAAAGGGTGCGTGCAGCAAGATGAGGCGCTGGGGCTTACGGGAAATGAGGCAACCATTTGTTTACCTTTTTTTTTGTTAGTTTCTTTTGGTTTGCATTTCCTTTTGTGTTTCTTCCAGGAAGCATGACCAGTACAGGTTCTGCTGGTTTCTGCCTCTCGCTGGTCTCAGACTTCACTGGGTTGCGGACCAGGACCGTTCACCAGACACACACCTTCGCTTATACACCATAAGAACCAAGATGTACCTCCTGCGGCAGCAGCTTCGGCAGCACGCAGTATGTTTGTGTGAAAGGGACACGAGTGCCGAGAGAAGAGTTATGACAGACGAGTGAAAAATATTTAAACATGTGTTTGTGTGAAGAAGGGGTCCAGGGGCGTGGCTTTGGCAGCTCGCAGCAGGAAGAAACTGGAGCAAGTGGAGCTGATGATGCTCACACACTCCCCTGTTTACAGGCTGGAGCTGCACAGCCCCAGCGGCAAGGTACACACACATGCACACACATACACATACACACACACAGACAAACACACACGCACACAGACAGACACACACACACACGCACGCACACACAGACACACACACACATACACACACACACGCACAGAGACACACACAGACACACACACACACACACAGACAAACACACAGACAAACACACACATACACAAACACACACAGAGAAACACAGAGAAACACAGACACACACACACGCACAGACACACACACACACACACACACACACACAGACACACACTTGCTGCTGTAGAAAGCCAGGCCGCTG
>JAVQJL010033541.1:0-2500 GCA_036024295.1 Nannoperca obscura
CCCCCCCCCCCCCCCCCCCCAAGCGCAGGGACCACTGATTCTACAAGAACAGATGCGATCTGTAAACTGTAACTCTAATGGACATCTAATGAACGCAAGACGACCAGCAGCTTCTGGCAAAGTGAAAGAAACACACCCAAGGATGTGAATGTCTCCAGACCGACATCAATGGCTGCCTACAATGGCTTTTGAATGTGTGTGTGTGTGTGTGTGTGTGTGTGTGTGTGTGTGTGTGTGTGTGTTTAGGGGGTTGGGGGGGTCTGAAGTTTGCGGTTGTGCCTGGCTCTGATTCACTGAGTTCTGCTTGTATTAACTGATGGTTCTCAAAAAGCTCTCCCAAAGGGTGCGTGACAAAAGTATCAAAACAAGAAATACAATTTTAATTTTGCAGAATATTATGACTTCAAGAGAATATGTGACAATGACTGTCCAGATCAGGTTCCTATATTTCAATACAACAACAAAAATCTTGTAGTTGCTATTTGCCAAGATGTAAGTTGCTTTTATAAAAACTCAATTGCGCACCGATAAACTGACTGTATTCATGCTTTTATCCAAACATCTCCACTCTTATAACCACAAAATGGGTTGTTAACAATCACAGAGTTTATCTGCAGTTCATGAAAACATTTTATCTGTTATTTTGGAGCAGCATCACTTGACTGTTTCTGCGCGAGAGCAACAATTAATTCTCATTATTATTTAATGATAAGTGATTAAAACTAAAAGTCTTATCAAAGAGCTGGCTTTACTTTAGATCACTGAGTTAGCAGCAGTGTTTTAGTGCCATATAGCCTCTTTAAAAAGCAAAAAAAAAAAAAGACCTGAGGCCATGTTTAGAAGAGCTAAGAGGCCTCACAACTAAATGAAATAAAAATGAAAGGAAATATAGCAATTTCTGAAACGTATATATGGTAAATGATGAGCTGTTATTTGCTCATTTATTTTTGGTGATTTCATCTTACAAAAAAGTCCACTGTTAGATGCAGAGGACCATTAAAAGAGCATGAATCCAGTTCTGATCTATCGTCTCTGGACACAGAAGGCTTGTCTTCAAAGAGAAAAATGTCCAGTGGTCCTTTCAAAATAGTTTCCTTGTCTCTGGAACATTTCCCCCTAATTTCCTCAGCTTCTGTTCAAGTGGCTGCTCAGACTGTCCTCTCTGAGAGCTACACAGAGTGTGCATCAATGTTTCATGACCCCTGTCCCTTAATATGGCCCGCACAGAAGAAGATGAATAACCGCACATTACTTACTAGACTAACTTTCTCTTGGCATGCTACATTATTTAGGGGCCAATCTATTAAAAGTAATCATCAACTTTAAACTCTGTAACCCTGCTCTTTTAGTCGTCACAATGTCAGTGTGCCTTGTTCTGTCGGAAATGGCCGAATGCGGCGTATACGGCCATGCCAGTGTAATTGTTTTGCTTTCTGCTGTCAGCCATTATCCTAATTCACACAAAAAGGGCCCCTCCTTTCACTGGCTCCAGTGGAAAGTGAAGCCCCGAGGCCAACTGTACACTGAGGAGGCTGAGAGAGAGAGGGAAAGAGAGATAGAGAGAGACAGTGTGTGTATGCATGTGTGTGTGATCCAGAGTGAGAAAGATACAGAAAGAGACATACAGAGGGAGAGGTAGCAAAGGAGCATGTGTGAAAGAGAGAGAGAGAGAGAGAGAGAAAGAGAGAGAGAGAGAGAGAGAGAGAGAGAGAGAGAGAGAGAGAGAGAGGAAAAAGCACTCCGACCAACACTCACACTGGTATCCGGTCTTTACTCTCACTGTAAAAACACTGTTTGGGTGCTCTGACATGACTCTGTGCTCCATTTGCACGGTGCCCTGTGTGTCACCCCCTATGAATAACCTCTTTGTAAAGTGTAAAGCTGCACCGGAGCATACAAAATGAAATAAACACACCAGCAATACACAAACAGCTAATAAAAATAAAAAAGGCATATAGTCCTGCACTTAAACAACTATCTGAGATGTGTTCAAACATGCTTTAAAGCAAGTGAAAATCTCCTGGCAGTTTCGATTGGCTTCAGCAGCTTCAAAAAGATCAAGATCCAAATAACATTATCACATTTGATTTTTTAAAAACCCTCTCGTCTCGTGGCCCCTGAATAAACTCAATATGACACATAAACTGTAGGCCCTTTTTTTTTCTTCAAAAAATAGCGTCTTAATAACAAAAACAATCATAAACCCTTGTCTGGGTTGAGCTTTATTTTTCTCATGAGATGATACAGTCAGGAACAAAAGGAGAGCTGTCAGGGATTTCCTGTCAGCGGACTCTATGAATATCAAGACTTTATTACCAAGGGATTATGTGGATTGTTTCCTGTAGCCAATTTGGCAGATTTTCTAACAACCTGGTGAATGTTTACCTTGGCCCACATGGGATTCAGCCAGCTGACGTAGAATCGAAGACTGTATAATGTAATGAATGACAAACTGCGTTAGAGGGGAGAAGCAGGAGTCCTAAAACATCCCATAAATTTA
>JAVQJL010033541.1:7500-20014 GCA_036024295.1 Nannoperca obscura
GCAGGGTTTAGATGGAGATATCTGCCCAGAACACCCCCCCCCCCCCTCACTCTCCAATGAAAGCAGGCAGCCTCCAGACTTTTTGGGAAAATAAGATTCTGGCTGATCATTGTTCATATGTTTTTTTTTTTTTTCCAACACATAAAGACACAATGCAAGTGATGAAGAGCTAAAGTAGTGCGCCAATTTTGTCACCAAATGACGGGGAAGGAGAGAGCCAAGCAGGTGCTCACACCAAGGAGACGATTATTTATTTATTTGCATGTTTGTTTATTTGCGGGTAAATAACTATGAATAATTGATGCAACACTGAGCCCAGTAATTACTCTGTACCAGCATCCAGAGAGAGGTGTGATGTTCGTTTCTTGATATTTGGCGCCAACCAGTGTAGGAACTTATTATTGGTCCACAGAACATATAGTCTCACTTTTTGGCAACCTTTTTTTTTTATTGTTTATCACCCGGACAAAAAAAAAAGATTTCCTATTTATCCTGTGAAACGTTCAATTGTCCCATTGTTATCTGGTATCACCGTAATACTCCTATAAGATCTCATTTGACTTCTAGGACTTACAGTGTCTTCCTACAACTCCTTCCTGCAAAAAGTAAGTATAAAATGATAAGTATTTAAACTGAAAATAAAACGACAGCAGAACTACTGGGAGTGTGAGAATGCGTCTCTCCTTGAAACGGGCCACGTCTTCGTAATTAGACAGACCTCAGCGCGCCTCAGAGCGCTCCCATCTTCCCCTCTGGCACAGATTTGTTGTTTCCAGAGGTACAAACTGGAGGGGAAACTGGAATTTTTTTCTCATTAAAGGAAACAAGCCCGGAGTTAGTTCAATTACATGAAGTATGCAGGGATGTTGTAAATTTAAAGATTTAAATAGCTTACAAAGTGGCCCCGGGCCCCATCAGTTAATTTCCTTAATTTATGGATTTTAGCGGAGTGTCTATGTGGAAGGGATAAAGTAGGTCATCTTGAGGATTTGCATGCAGCCTTGAGATTTAACAACAGATCCAAACATCTGACCCTTCTGACCAGCATGCACCTCAGCAGGTGAAGGGACACTCCAAGCTGACGCAGATATATCGCCATGATTCAAACACACGTTGCTTTTTGATTTCAGGGGAGAAAAAATGCAAAATCTGATTGTAATATTTGGCCCAAGTAATGAGATTATTGATGTTTGGTATCCCTGATGCACGCGCAGACAGAGATAACAGCTCTGTTCTAGTTTTCATTAAAGGATTGTTCCACTCAATTTCCCCACAATTTCAAATTTTCGTTAAACTCTTGAGGTAAAATCAATATAGTTTTTTGTTTAAGAAGTTTAAGCTTCAATAAGAAAGATTACATTGCACACGTGAAAGGAACAACTGCAAATCTGTCAACATTTCAAAGTCTCCTTCAGAGGTCATATGGTAATGAAGTGTGTATGAATTAATGCATGACCCTATAAGAATAATAACTTTGCCTGTAGGTTAAAAAGGAGGTTCTATTAGTGGTGTTGCCTAAAGTGGCACAGAGGAGGACAATATAGAGCCTTTCTCCACCCTACTATAGCGTTGTCATTTTAGTAGAGGATAATATATAATTCTTAATGCTTTTTTATATATTGAGTGTATAAATGATTCTTTAGTCACAGCATGTTGTAGCACTTAGTGTTCCTAAGGAAAACCACTGCTATGTTCTACTAAAACATATTCCCGTACCGCGTTTACTTTGACAGATTATGAGGTAATCTTTCAGTAAAACACACACTCATTGTCCACACTACCATATTGTTTGGCGACATTTATTCATTATAAACACAATTTAACACTTAGATGCAGAATTAAATGTGTTTTTGGGAACAGCCAGGGTCCCACACTTAGGAATCAATACATTCCGCTTTATCTATGTGTATAGTGCTGGATCACATGAAGGTGGGCCATAGTACCATCTGGTGGTTAGCAGCAACACTGGGCATAAACCATCATACTCAATGATCGCTGTATATGAATGTACTTTGTGGTCATTTGAGAGTTCTATGTGGATTCATTGGTAGGTTAGGTTAAGTTCATAGGTAGGTAAGGTTAAGTTCCCACCTGGGCCCAAATCCAAGTACTCACATGCACGTCATTTCCATTAAAGCCTTAAGGGCATCCGGTCGTTGGACGTCTTTTTGTGCTCCGCATAACCCAGGTCACCTACACACTGTACCTATGCACTGAGGTAAAAACAGTTGATACAATACAGTCACATCCACCTCTCTAAACACGGGCATTTGCAAGAATCTCTTTCAAGCATTTCATAGCAGATCAACGCTCCTGCTTTCCCCTCTGGCGTGTGGAGAAAGTTTGAAAAGAACACTCAGAACTTGCTTTTAGTAATCTGCATGCCTTGTGGAGCCCGGTTGCTGTCAATCGCTCCGTTCTTCCAGCCATTTGACATTCTGCTTGATGTTGGTGTGTGTCTGAGGTGCAGCAGTGACACTTATTGTTCATTATTTCAGAGAGAGAGAGAGAGAGAGAGAGAGAGAGAGCGAGAGAGAGAGAGAGAGAGGGTAAGAGGGTGTCAGTTTATTAATAGAACGTGTGGGGTTGTGTTGCACACAAACACCTAACAAGCACAGCGCAGAATTCCCTGAAGTGCTTAATGCCAGCAATTAAGTTTCCGAAAAAGCTGAGCACAGAGAGAGCATGTACTTTCTGTGTTCTTCTGAGAGCTGCTGTTATGAGTCAATCGCACTTTTATAGGTAAAACTGCGCCCGATGACCCTGATGCAACCAAGTTATATCTTTGGTGTTCTCAGATTATCATGTGATCGGTTCAGACATTTAGTAAATATTAACCAATCGCAAAAAGGCTGAGGGCCCCCAACACAGCCGACTTTTACCCCTTAAAAAAGCCAAGGTGTCAAGGTGTGCATGCTGGTAGTAGAAGGTCCATTTACTAAAACAGTTAAAGCCTCTTTATACACCAATGCAACACTAATAACACGCCAGTAACATGATGAAACATTTTCATGCTTTGAATATTATTTACTTTTGTACATTTTACTGATAATATTTTGGTACTTTTACTTAAATAAGGGTTTCAATGCAGGACTTTTACTTGTTATGGAGTATTTTTACATTTTGGTATTGCTACTTTTATTTATATAAAGGTTATAAATGTCTTTAAGTTGTGAGCAGTTCAGGGTTAAATATTCAGTATTTTAGATTAGAGAAACGTCTAAAACGGAAACAGTATTTGGTGTAGCTGCCTTTACTCACCTCACACCCATAAGATAAATGTATACATTCAACTCCTTGGGAAGAGTCTCAGTCCATAGGTTGGGAACCACTGCCCTAAGATATATTTTGCACACATATGAGTGAAAAGGGTTTAGTCGGGTTATTAGTGAACTGACGTTTATTCATTTTTCAGCTCAAAGTAGGGGGAACTTCTGCTTCAGGTTCAGAGAAACCTTATAAATCCGATCTTTGTCTTTATACCACTTCTCCTGGTTTTACAGAACATCACAATGTGGACCAGATATTTAAGATTTGGCTAAAGAATCTCTTTTGCTGCCATCATGTGGTCTGAGGCTCTAATCACAGAATATGTTGTAAGTTGTAAGTAACTGTGAAGAAAGCCTTCAGTTAAAAGAAGCCTTTCTCATCGTGTTTGGGGGATGACTGCCACCAAATTTCTGGCAGTGGGTAAAATTATGGGGTGTGAATGTAAAGGAGATGTTTACAAAATGTCCAGAAAACAAGCAATTTCTCAGTTTAGTCAGGAAGGGAGTGGTCATACCGTGGCTTTGTTTTATGTCCATTGTTGTATCCTTAAACTCCACGTCATTCTAAGTTCAATTCTCTTCAAAAGTCTTGTGAAATGTGTTATTCTGCTTCTGGCTCAAACAAAGTCTTACACATAACCAGCATCATGCTTTGAATGTGTGAACAGAGGAAAAATGATCTTTTGCTTTTGTTGCCGCTACTATTTGGTTAGCAGTAACAACGTGGACAGTGTGATGTCACCAATCACATCTGGTATGCATCACATACCATTCCCCCCACTCAACGTGCCTTGGGGGGAAGTCCCTGGCACTGCGGAGCACCCACAGTCCTCATTAGAGTGCATGTGTCATGATGGCATCAACCCGCAGCCTTGACTTATGCTTTATATTTACAATCATCCATCACAGCACTGTCATCACAACAGTCAGAAAACACGGATCTCGTCTTGAACGGTTTGAGCTGAACCGGCTCGTGTTTGTAACTCGTGATACGTACAGCATCCTCAAGGGCCCTTTTCTGTCTGCAGCCATGTTGTTGAGACTAGTAATGGCCTGAGACTGAAACTGGAGTCCCTGTCCTTTTGTTGTGCACTGAGCTCCCTAACAGCAGAGAGGAGGGACAGGGTTTGATGTGTCTTCTGAAGGCCTGCTGCTTTGTCAACACTGAGGCCTCTGCACTGACACCATGGAAGCTGAGCGCCTCGGGGTGACAGAGAGGGGAGGGGTGGGAGGGAAGGGTGGGTCACTGCACCCTTGTAAAAGAGAGACAGAGAGAAAGAGAGACAGACAGGGAAGAGAGAGAGAGAGAGAGAGAGAGAGAGAGAAAGAGAGGCGACGGGGGGAAGGGTGCCAGCTAGTGTGGCCAGCGCCCGAGGCTCGAGGAGAGTGCTCTGTGCAGCAGACTGCCTGATAGGGACTGAGGCTGCTCGCTGATGACATTTTATGGTCACAACAGGCAATCCTACCAACTTTAGCTGGTGAAAATCCTGTTTTCATACACTGAACGATGGTGGGTTGTTGTTGTTTTTTTTATCACAGCCACACAAAGAATGACGCAGTGTTGCATGTCATCATGTCTTTTGAGTTTTACTTCTTTTACAGTAAACAGAACAGTGGGTGGTAAAATAATCCCTAAACTCATACCATATGGAGGGATAATAGACTTTTATTTAGCAAAAACAAGCGCTGTTCACTTGCACTTAACTGTGAAATGTCGACTGTTGATACAGACATAATCGGCTGCTTAATGGTTAAAAGTATCAGCTAAATACAGTGGTGGAAAGTAAGTAAGTACTTATTATTTAGTATTTCCATTTAATGCTACTTTATACTTTTACCCCACGACATTTCAGAGGGAAATACTGTACTTTTCACTCCACTCTATTTATCTTATCTAACAGCTAAAAGTTACTGGTTACTTTTCAGATTAAGATTTTACAGACACAACATACAGCTAAGTATAGAAAAATAGCTATACCTCTTATTAAAAGAGTGGTGTCTAGTTGGGGTTGATTTGTTAGCAGTCAGACCAAAGAGACATTTCCCCTCTAAACTCAGATGGTTTCAGTTAAATAACAACTTGAAGCCCAAAGAGGTATAAAAAGTCTTTAGGAAAAGTCAAGATTACAGAAATAATATACATGTTGTAGCAGAACAGAACCTTTTTCTTCTTTCCTAAATCACTAATCACCTCACTTTTGGAATAAATACCTGACTGTCGACCAGCTACAAATAAAAAATGCTCCTCAAGGATGCAATATGTGAAAATGTACATGTATCAGTAGCAGGGACTGTTTTTCTACAGAACGAGTACTTTTACTTTGATTGTTTAAGTACATTTAAACGGACTTGTTAACCTATGAAATATCTGTTTTGTGCAGTGACTCCTCTGGAGGGTGAGACCAAGCCGCGGCTGGGGCTCGCCAGAGACACCGATCTCTCCCGGGCTGACCTGATGCAGGCTGAGAAGCCGTCGCCCCGCAGACATTTCTTGTTCTTTCACCAACACTTAAAGTGGCCATACTGTAATTTCACTTTAAATCTGCCCTCTGGTTTCAGACCCTCAACACATGTCTCTTAACTATGAATGAAACGTCATAGTTAAGAAACACCATTGTGCACACAACCACAGAGTTTATTCTCTCCCACATCATTATGTTTCACTAGTGTGTGTCTCAGTGATGCTTTCCCCTCTGTTTCAGCTCTGACCTCATCCTGTCAGTTAATACCTCTGATATGGAGCTTCTGTGAAGCCACTGTGTAGACGACTAGCAAAGCCCTGTCAGCCATGAGACATTCTGGATCATCTTTGGTTTGTATGGAATCATAAATCCAAGATTCAAAAGTCAGTTTCCTCTCCGTTTGCTGTGTCGGTCCCTTGTCTTTGTCTCAGTTTCAATTAGAATTAGTTTTACTGTTCAGTAAGTACATTAAACACATACGCTTTTATTCCAAGCATGCTACATACTAATTTGTTCACCACTCACAACACCATAGCAGACTGAGTGGAAAAAGCTCTGATAAACCCACTGTTAGCATCTAGCTGGTGAACATAGTGGTGCATTTAGCAGCCAAAGAGCCAGATATTTCTCTCAGGAGTTAGTAGAGAGAAAAAACAAAGCTATAATGGGAGTGAACATGAATGCTAATGTTGCCAACACATTCACTAAATACAAGGTGAAGATATCTCACGTTCTCGTGTTGTTTTTACAGATCCATCTGCTGTTCCCAAGTGGCTGGTTTAAAAAGGAAACTATTTTGTCGAAAGTTCAACATTTACTTTGTTATTGGGGCTCAGTGTAAAAACCTCATTGTCTGGTTATGTTTCTTTACTATTAGTACTTCGAGGAAAACTCTCTCTCTGGAAACTCTGAGTCTTGGGATTCATCATCACTGAGTCTAATGAATAATACGGCCACTGTGTCCTGCTCTGGAATGAACTGCTGGGAGTTGGCGTGGTGCACCTGCCTTCTGCCAGGCAGCCACAGCGCTGCAGCCATGCCAGCCAGCCTACAGGCACTTCTAGATAACTCCTGTCTGATTAGCTCCTTAGGAGGACATTGTTCCAAAAGCAATTCACTAGACTCCCAGTATTAATTTAGTCCCGAGAGAGAGGCCATCCATCCTAGGTAGGACGGGCGGGGCTCAGGGCCTACCCTACGGCCTGCTAATAGCACGGCACCTCCTGGCCTGTCACTATAAGTGATAGTCTCTGCAAGTTTGTTGCCTCGTTGTGTGTTTCTCCCATCAGGCAGTGCGCCTCCCTCCCTCCACTTCTCTTCTTCTTTCTCTCCCTCTCTGTCAGCGGTGGTTCAGGGCAGGTGTCTTCTCTGTCACTTCCATCACTCACGCTGCTTGACGAAGGGAAGACACAGTTCAGAGCGCGGCAGGAGCGGGGGGGGGTGATTCATTGAAAGCTCGCCTCTCTCCTTGAAAGGGAGCGGAAGAGAGAAATAGTGGCTGCCTATTTGGGTGTTTGTGAGAGCTGCCAGCAACCAGGAAATAAGAGGAGAATGTGAAAATGCTTTTAATATTGTTTAAGCTCTGAGAGTTACTCCAAAGTGAAGAAAACTTCTTTTAAAAATGAGAGGTAGACGCATTCTCTGATGTGTGTTTATTGATAAAGAACCCAAGCTGTTTTAAACTGGTTGGGGATCCCAGCTGGTTTATGGAGAGCACAAACTGTTTTCCTCCTACACCTTTGTTGTTTCTGTTTGAGAATCAACACTGTATTGTTTGGAATAGCTGAAGAAGACTGCAGTGGTGCTGCAGTGGTGTTCTTGACATACAAGTTAGGAGGACATCTGTAGGTTAGAATGGTTGGAGGCCTGTTCACCAGTGGGGATTTAGACATGACAGAAAAATGTTAGTTTGAGGTTTATGTGATTTATGTAATACGAATGGCATCCTTTTGTGATTCGAGTTGGATATTTTTCCCCATGGTAGCCTTCTTACCTTTACAGAAAGGTTTCTATATATCGCTTAGCTTAGCATTCACCCTAAACTGACTGGTTAACTGAAGCACAACCTGTAGCGTAACAAAAACTCCACTGGACTTTCCTGAGATCTGCAGTTCTGCAGTTTCATCCCATGCAATATTTTCTTCAATAACTTTCAGCCACCGTTGCCAAATTAAGAGATTGTCATTGGATTTCTCACCGTCCATGGCAACTTAAATATTCAAAAGCAAACAACATACAATACATACAACTACTCTTTTCAATGAGGATGACGATGTGGGAGAATTTAAATATCTTGGCTTTTGGGAGGCAAAATGGTATCATTCACACTCTAATACATACTAGTCTGATCATCCCTCTTTGACATACGAAATATACTAAATTGCCAACTGGTATGTGATGTCGTCTGATTTTCTTGCTCAGCCAAGAGATTTGGCAGCGTTGTTTTCAACACTGGAACACTCGGCTCAGTGTTGGAAATCATTGTGAAAACGTGGCATTATTGTGTGTGTGAGGTACAGGCTCCTATATCTCAAGGTGTTTTGGATGCCTGTTTTTTTTTTCTGTTAAGAAACGCAATCAAATCTTTGTATCTTTGCATTTCCTCGTCTGCTCTTAACACCCCCATCTCAGCTTACCTCCTTCCTCCTCCTCCTGTCCATCAGCATCACCACCCAGATGTTCGCCTCAACCCTTGATGTGTTTTTACATTAAAAATACATCCACAATATGCGGTCATTAGAGTGGGTGGGGGAGGGGAGGGCCATGATGGTATAAATATGAAAAAGCAAAGTGTTGGATTATTTTATCCACCCAAATGTGTCAGCCATTCCCAGCAGTTGTGTCAGCCCGGTGGAGCTATAGCCCCAAGGTTAAAGAACCACTCTGCCCACAGCAGCATGTGTGACTGGCTTCATTATAGATCTTTTGTTTATTGATTTGAGTTCATTAAAGCTGCTGAATAATTCACGTCGATGCCAGTGTATAGCTTAATTAGAAGACTTGCAGTGGCTTTAATGGGTGTTTTAGTGTCAAGCGGAAGCGTGACAGGTGGTGGCAGCAAATTGGGTACCAAAGTGAACATACCTCCATGGTGCATGAAAGTACTTAGGGGGCATCGTTCTTTGAAAAGCAAAAGCAGTGCTGGGGTTTGTAATATTTCAGGGGCAGCACTGCCATCATGTGGTTATGTGCAATATGTCTACAATATGAGACAATACACAGCAGGGCTTTCCAGCTTTACCAAATGTTTGATATCTGTCTGTAACATAGGAGAGGAGCTAACAACGAGAAAAAGGTGACGCCTGATCAGATTCAGTCAGAGTCAAGCTGCTACATTCTTTCTTGTATTAATTTAAACACAGGGGATACAATAACAGTAAATTTAAATCATTTGTAATCTGAACCTCGAGTGTCCCATTTTGGAACATTTAAATACAAACAGTGTACAAATGGAAGTGATTCACGACATTGAAAGTTCCTGCTGGAGCACATAAGGAAAAATGAAATAATGACAGACTGAGATTTGATTTCTCTAAAGCCTTTCTCATGATGCTATCAGTGGCTCCATCCTGCCAAATGATACATTAGTGCTTGTTCCCAGAATGAGCAGCGTGTTGATAAAAGGGCCAGGCTTGTTAACCAAATGAGATGTTAGGGAAGCACATGTCCTCAGCAGGACTTGAGTTTTGAGATTTCCTCCGTGAAATTATTTCCCACTTGTCATTTTGCTCTGCTTGATTAATAAGAGAGCTTGGGCAAATCATTTTAATGAGGTTTATATCACTGAGAGACGTGTCTGGAGCGTGCTGCAACCTATTTCCAAAACAAACAAGGATTCCATGTGAAATTGGGAGAATTAACCTGGTATGCTTGTGAATCAGAGGAGCGTTGCATTTGATGTTGGGGGAAATATTTTCTGCCTCTCAAACGTTGCCCCGATGAACCGAGGAGTCAGCCACTCAAATTGGTTTTGCTCTGCTAATAAATGGGAGATTTTTGCAGTGGCGCTGATGCGTTTGTTGCCATTGTAGACTGTGCGAGTGTGTGTCAGCAGCTGAGTGTGTGAGTCTTTGTACTATACACGTGTGCATGTGTGCGCGCCGGCTTGTGTGATGGCGCTCTGTCGTCAGAGAATCAGCAGAAACCTGTCATCAGCCATGTTAATGCTGGCTTGAAGGCAAACATGAGGATTAACTGAGGACCCTATAACAATAATACTTGAAAAATGGAGCAAAGTCTCTTTTTTTACAGTCCTCCCAACCAAGGCGAGGTTGTTTATCTCTTTGGGAAGATGTTTGGTTGCCTCCCTTGTATGTCTGCTTTGGGCCCTTAAGCTGATTTAGCTACACAAGCACGTTCTCTTCAAAGCATGTCAAGATTTTCCACGCACACTAATGAGGTAAATGGATGGCTTTTGTTTTCTTCACAGTTTTAACTTCCCCCAAAGTGCTCTCATGACTTATACAAGAGCTGTTGCGGAAATCAGCCTTGAGCATTTAATCAAATTTCTAACTCTACAGAGTGATCAATTTGTGCTGCAATATTCATCTGCCACACACGCATACACATAATCTCAAGTTCACACATAGACACACATTCACATGCAAGCACAGCAACAAAAGAAGTAAGGCTGCTATTTGTTCTTATTAAGACAATGTCACTTTGGAAGGCAAGATGCTAGTATGACTAAAATGCTGCCATGACAGATTTTTCTTCCCTTTTTAAATGTAGGTAGAGGGTGTAAGAATCATGCAAATGACTGTAAATACAGGCACCATACGGCACCTACCCTGATCTAATCACAGAATGGAAATAAAGCAAATCCTTTTCCTCAGAACACGCACTAACACGTCTACGTACGGTGGCAGAAGAAAAGTACCAATTTGATAAGCACTTAGCTCTCAAAATGAAAAGTTTTACTTCTAGACATGAAACAGTGCATTGACGGATATTTCTAAATGTATGGGTTTGTGAGATAGATGTGAGGATTCTTACCTACAGGGACTATTTTCTGACTTCCAACCCTTTGTGGCACAGAGTTTATCTAGACATCCCTGTGGGCAGACTGTGACTGAACTTAAAGGGATAAAAAATCCTAGCCGACTGGTGTTTAAGTGCATTAAAAGCAAATATAAAGGGTTGAAAAATGTATATACAGGAAGAAATAAATTATATGCAGCAAGGTCAAATTAAGTACATGGAACTATGGTTCAGTTTATCAACAAAAAAAAGTTAAATAACAGACAACCCTACTTTTCTTTTTAATAAGTTTTGTTTTGTCTTTTAATATTTAGTAAATTCCAGTTTAGTTGTGCTTTGTGCTCTACTTGTTACTATGTCAGTGGGATACTGAAACAGGTCACTAGATAACGCATAGTGCATGGGAGAAATCTAAAACCCAAGCTGAATGAAAGCTAAAGTTTTCTGCCTCTTTGTTTCTAACTACAGGTGGGTTAATATTCCTCCAGATGAAATGCACACACCGCAGTGTAAGAATTTATTGTGTTGTGAATCCCTACTGACATTGTGCGAAGTTAAGAGTCAAGTAGTTTTGCAGTAATGATGTGAAAAATAGACGTTTAGCAACACACTACTATGCCAGGCTCTTAGACTACTATGTCAGGGAATAAGGTTACATACAGAGGTACTGAGATGCTAATAAGACAAGCTAATACAGTTGTTGTCTTAGTAAACTGGCATGTAGCGACATAAAAAGGCAGATGTTTATATTTTATAGTCTTTTATACTGTTTATACTGTTGTTTATTCTAAGAGACAGTAGTACAGTAAATAGTGAACTCATGAGCACTGAGTTGTCAAAGATAATGGAATAAATGTGTTTAACTATTGGAAATGCCAAGTTAAGCTAGTGAAAGGGGATCAAATGTTTAGATTTTTATTTTGTGCTACAGGTTAAAATGACTTCATAAATAGATCAGAGTCATGGGCATTTATGGACAAGAATATAGTTTATTTCACTGTGCTCCAGCTCTTCATGGATTTATGCATAATTCAGTTGCACATGTATTTTCTGCAGATTGTAATATTGGTAATACCTGAAGATGCTGTAACTGCAAAGTGTTGGATCTTATGACTAGTTCTGTTTAATGTAGTTTAATGACTCACCTGCTGCCTCTTGCACTTGGTTTAATGTTTTAAGTAAGCAAACCAAATTATATTGCTTGTATTATAGCTCAACACACCTAACAAAGTAAGTTAAAGATCCATTCAGCTTTACTATAAGTTTTATTATTTTTGTACTCCCTGTAATGTAAAAGAGTTGCTTGTACTGCTGATCCCACTGAGAATCAACCTCTCAGTCGGCAGCTCTGTGGATCTTTCAGCCACTTTGCGCTCATTGTTTTGATTTTCTGGTTTGTCTCTGGTTGAGTTGCTCAGCAGCTACTGATACACATGCTAGTACAAGCTAACTGTATGCTAACTGTGGAGTGAAATATAGTGAAGCGCAA
The DNA here is from genome assembly GCA_036024295.1 of Nannoperca obscura. NCBI lineage: Eukaryota > Metazoa > Chordata > Actinopteri > Centrarchiformes > Percichthyidae > Nannoperca > Nannoperca obscura. Next base: position 19,701 of record JAVQJL010033541.1, read on the forward strand.
AAGTAAAGGAGCCAGCTAGATGCAAGAGTAACATTGGGCAAGTGTCTGTTAACATTTAAGCCACAAGATCTTGATACGCGATACAGTAAGAATTCAACTGTTGTTGCTGTGAGTTTGTAGTCTACTTCCTGCCAGGCAGAAATTGTGGAGTACAGCTTCAAATGTGCGCTTAGTGACATTAGTTAGTAAAAACTGAAATTTGAAATGACATCTGCCAGTGGAAGTAAATGAATAAATGAATAAATGAAAAGACACCCTAATAACAATGCAGTGCAGCTGCTAGATTTGAGTAATAGTCAACACTTTCTTTGCTG
>JAVQJL010033543.1:0-10507 GCA_036024295.1 Nannoperca obscura
CTCCCCCCCCGCGTTCCACTTTTACCGGCTGTCTGTGATTCGGCAAAAAATCCATCCCCGAAAAATGTCCCTTTTCTGGCCACGGCCACCCACAATCCCGAAAAAACACCCCAATTTAACCCTCCCCCCCCCCCCCCCCCAATTCATCTTTATTAAACCCACCATTAGATTCGCTTGCTACCACCAGAGCTTGTAGGCAATAAAACACATTGTTAAAGTGACGTGTAATTACCCAGCTTCTCTTTTGACTAATTAAGTCGGTGCTGCTTATTACGTGGGAGCGTATGAGGAAGTCAGGTGATCAATAACGGGGACGGAGAGAGACAAGCTAATCTTTCACAGCTCGGACTGCTGGATCCAACAACGTCCTGTTTATTATGTCTGCGGGCGGCGGCAGCTCTGACATCACCGTGCACGCCGCTGCACGCCACGGCGGGGACTCAGAGACGGGGGGGGGGGTGATGTTCTGCTGCAATAAAACAAGGTCCTTTTAATTTCATGCTGCCGTAAACTGTCAGTCACGCTGACGATGGGAGCAGGGTGCGCTCGATATACAGCGTCGCCAATATACAGTATTTCATGGCTGGAGAGGTTCTGGACAATTGATGGTTTAGATAATAACAGGGACGCATATAAAAAATGATTGATTGGTTGGTTGTGTTCGAGATGAGGCGAGACTCCGCCCCTCTGGTGCTCCCAGCTGATTAAAACAAAGTAACTTGACAAACAAAAGAAAACAACTACAGTTAACCTGAAACTGCTGGAACTCATAATGAATCAAGAGTCTTCACTGTTTAACTGAACTGTTTGTAGCCTTCAGCTTTAAACAAACTCGTGCCACAACGTCTGGGCTGGATGCTCCTCCATCTGTTCCTCCAGATGTTTGGGGGGACTTGTGTTTCAGGACCTCGTGCAACAACAGTTCACTATTCAGGTCTGTGGTTCTTCTTTCTGAATGTAAATGAATGGTTGCGTTGTGTTGGAGCCTCTGCAGAGTGTCTGTATCTGCCTCTTCGGGTTTATCAGACTCGCCAGGGCTCGCTGATACGACCTGGAAGGTACATGACGGCATCAGAAGCAGATTTATTACCAAGTAGGTTTTTGTTTTGGTGCAAACGAGCACAAATATACACAGATATTTAAATAAAGCCAGTAAAAACATGGAGATGGAACAAGATACATCTACAATACAAATGAACAATAATAAGAAAAAGAAGAGCGGTGACTGTTGAAGAGCAGCAAGCCGCCTTGTCAGTGTGGCCGGCTTAGTGACTGCACATGGCGGCTTTTAAGACCCCTTCAGTGGCCCAGCGACGTCGTGTGCAGACCTGGGAAGACCTACCTGACAACCAATCACTGATCACCACTGTCTGACTCAAACACACAAGAATGATCCTTTATCACCTCTAAAGTTAAAGCGCTGAAGCGAGCGTATTAACGAGGTGGCAGCACCTTGAAATAAGCATTAATAGCTAACGATGAAGAGTCAAAGTTCAGCCTGACTTTATCCAACCTTCACTTGTTTTAAACGTGTGTAACGTAAGTAAAGCACTTTAGTTTTAGTTTGGCTGCTTCCCACTGAAAATAGCATCTTGTTGTTGATTTGTGAGTCCAGAAAAGAGGAATTAAGATATCCTCTGTGTTTAGTAGATGTTTCCTTTTCATCGACAGACAAACTCATTACACAGAAATGAAGAAAATGATAAAGATTGTCTAGATGAAATGAGGTCCTTAAAGTGATGTTTTCTCCAGTGCTGTTGAATTCTGGACGTTCTTTAATAAAAGTGTCGGAAACGTGACATTTAAATAAGAGACAGAGATCGACGCCGTCAGAGAAAGACTTTTCTCTATGAGCAGGGTTCAAAGTGTAAAAGTGTCAAATTCAAGCACATTTCAAGCTCTTTCAAGGTACCGAAAGCCAAAGATTTCCAGACTCTCGAAGCCTTTATCATCACATCTAAGTTGTTGCTATAAATTCCAGGAGACGACAAACATACAAGACGAGAGGATCAAATATTAAAGGTTCTTCGGTTTCCATGAGCGACTGTGACGATTATGTTGAAAAGCATATTTCTAACCTTGAAAACATGAACATTTTCCAAACTTTCAAGACGTTGTACAAACCCTGTACGATGCAGCAGAAGAAAGGCATTTTCTCTGAGAAACTAGTGTTTGACCAGACAAAACCACGCCTGAGAGTCTTTTCCTATGATGCAACAGTAGAAATAAGTCCCGTTATTAAAGAATTATTTAGTAGAAAATGCATTTCTTGTCTGTCTTTGTGCAGAACTTTGAACCAGGTCAGGATGTCCTGTTCCTTCCCAGACGACATCAGGAACACAGTCTTCCTGATCAGGATCTTCTCTGCTTCTTCTCGCACATCGAGTGTTCGGCCGACTGCAAACTGCAGAGTGATTTCTTTTTTTTCTTTCTTTTTTTTTTAAAACCTCCGTCAGGAGGAAAATGGAGCTCCTGTCCGAGCTGGACTGAGAGGAGATTATTCACAGGAGGAGATAGAGGAGAGAAGGGGCTGAAATGAAGTGAAGAGAAGAGAAAGGAAAATTGATGTGAGGAAGGCGGCATAAACACGACGGGTGCTCCTGGTCCATCGCAAATGAAAATCCAATTTCAAAAAGGGGCTGCTGGAGTTTATGGGGGGAGAGAGAGAATGAGAAGAAGAGGAAGAGGAGGAGAAATAAAAAGGCAAACAAAAAGAAGACCAAAATATTGTCCGGCGAAGATGAGCTGCAGCGAGAGGCGTCGCAAATCCTGAGGGTCCGAGGACAGACAATGATCTTCAATTACCAGCTGCTCGCTTCTCAATTTTAGACAAGAGCAGAGGAAGTGAAGAAAAGGAAGGGAAGGAGGGGATGAAGGAGAAGAGGGAGGACGTAGGGGGAGATATTAGAGAGGAGGAGATAAAGAAGAGAAGAATTGTATTCATCTTATCCCACGGGAGCAGACTCTTCTTCTTCTTCTTCTTCCTGGACTTCTTGCCGCCGCCGCTCCGTTTGCAGATCGTATCAAAGTTACGAGTTTGGTCATCAACGTCTCCGTCGCTCCCTTGTCCCCCACCTGCATCTGCACCACCTTCAGATGGAGCCATCGGTCCGTCGCACCTCTGTTCATGGCTCAAATGTCGGCTGGAAGTGTTTTGGTGCCTCGTCATGCAACCCAGGGCTAAACGCTAACACAGAGCCCGTAGCTAGCCACAAACATTGGATTTCTGCACGTCAGATGCTTTTTTTTGATTTTAACACCCTGTGTCCAAGTCACTGCAGTTAGCTTGCACACATAATGGTAAACAGTTACAGGTTGAGTGTTTGGGTTCTTGGCCCTGCTGGTGGAGCGTCCCACCTCCCAGCAGGCATCAGGCACGATGCTGTTGGTTGTTATCACACTGTCTGGTTGCGTGAAGGTTCCTCCTCCTCATTCATTGACATTTGGAAGAGAGTGTTGTGATTATATGAAATCTCCCACCTTCTCCATCCATGGAATAAATGTTTCTTCAAAGCTCCACCTTTAAACGCGACGTAGCTCCAGCTAATCATCCACAGATTAGTTTCTCTCGTCATCTCAACCTCTCGTTTCTCTCGGAGCATTGTTTTGCATCCTCCCCGTCGTCTTTGTGCTGCTAATGTATTGGCAGAGTGAGTCGCGCTGACTGCAGGCCGGAGCCGGAGCCATTTGCTGTGCTAATTGCTGGCAGATAACCAGCAGCGTTGGCCCCTCCACCCCCACAAGAAGCCGCTCTGTATTTGGGGCGGCTGACGTGACTCCGGGGGCTCTGGCAGCTTCGTTACCTGAGAGAAGGTGGCTCTGCATCCAAACAACAACACAAAGGCAGGAGGCATGAAAGCAGCTGTTTACCCCCCCGAACACTCACCGGGTCACAGTCGGCCTAATTAAACCGCAGAGTATTTTTAGATTCCTGAGATCCTGTCAGATTCCAAGCCTCTGCTTGTTTATCTGCGCAGGAACAAATAAAAGTGTTTTAAGATTTATTGCCAACTGTCATGTTAGCTTCTCCTTCTGTCCGCGGCGTGAAAGCGAGTCCTGCTGGGAAGCTTTACATCAAACCGGCCCCTTTAGAAACACCTTTAATTACTCTCCGTCTCTCGCTCTCTGAAGTCCTCGCTGTGTTTGGCTGTCGGCTCGTCTCGCTTTCTGGATCCCATTCAAGCTGCTTCCTCCTGCCTGCACATCCGTCAGCACCCCCGTCCCTCCGTCTCAGATTCAGAGGAGCTTTAACTGGCACGACTGCCGAAGTGGAGTTTATTTATACTTCGCCTTTTTGCAGAGCGAGCATCTACAAAATGAACACAAACAAAACACAACATCGAGGAAGAACGGACTTCAGGAGGTGATGCGGGGCGGTCCGGTGATCCCGGGGTCGGAGGTCAAGCCCCCGGCTGTCCACATGTCATGTGCCCGAAGGAGGCCAGTTAAATAAAGTCCATCTACCAGGTCACATGACCTTTGTATGACGATGTTCATGTGGAAGATCTCAGTTCCACTCATGAATAAACTAGTTTTTATCCTGATCTTTATACATCACGACTTGTTTTTCATTATTTTTGTCATTTCTCTCCTCAGTGTTAATTTGAGTTAACACTATTCATACCAGATGTTGTTATTCAGTTTTTCACACCAAGGAAAGGTTATCAAGTCATTTTCTTTTTATTCTTTATAATCTATTTTCTTCACACCGTCTGGGAATATTATACATTTTTCTCCTCTTGGTTAAATTGTTTTTCCCCCTCATTAAACTATTTTCACATTAAGCCTGTTATGAGTTTTTCCCATTTGGAGATAAACGTTACAGATCTCTTAAACGAAACAACGCTAATTAAGTATATTTTGCAGATTTAATAATCTCTTATTTCCTTGTAACATGGCAGGTTTTCCCATAATTATTTCTCTCTGTTTCGCTCGTCTGTGCTTTTTATCTCTCTCTCTCTCTCTCTCTCTCTCTCTCTCTCTCTGTCATTTCCAGTGCTCGCTCGCCCAGGTGACCCGGGGGACCCAGCTCCTCCAAATTGATTCTTTCTTTTTTCACGTCGCCGCATTAAATTGAAACCAATCCCCAAATGCTTAACAGCTCAAACTGCAGCATGACTTCCTGCCCGTCCTCCCCCATCTGTATCGAGAGAGAGCGAGCAGGACCGGCGGGAGGATGGGAGGATGGAGTGGGTGGTGTTGGGGGTGTTGTTTGACGGCAGCTCTCACACAATGAAGCGACAGGGTTCGTTTCGTCTTCGGAGGATTTGGTAAATCCGGAACTGTGTCGAGCAGCTTTAGACAGAAAGGAAAGGCCCGCCGGAGCAGAACCACCGAGCATGACAACCAGCTTTATTTTATGTCATTGTATTCAAATTTACTACTTCCCCAGCACTTATCACCCCCCCTCCACCACCACCACCCTCCTCAGCACACACAGGCCCACTTTGAAGACGGATCACCGTGCAGAAAGAACACATTTTCCCCTTTTTTCAAAGTCAGATTGGCACAAATTGAAGCAGAGGAACTTTTTTTATGTGTGTCAGCGAAGCACAATGGAGAGCACACTGTAAGAAATAAGACACGTTACCCTGGCACAGTCCTAAAATCTTCCCTTTTATGCTGAATAATGTGCTGTATGTGCAAGAACTTTGCTACTAAAGCAATGAAGGTGTAGTTTGTGGAGGCTTGAAAGACGAGGGTCTTTACCAGGAAGGAGGACTGATGAAAAAATGCATTGCTGTTGTTTTGCATAAAGACATGTTCGACAAATATATGGCAATGAAATACTAAACATGACAAAATAAGACAACTGCCGAATTGTCCATCTTAAAGTTGCAGTATCAATATTTTCATATTGATTATTGATCAGATGTAATGGGTGTTGATTCTCAGTGGGTTTATTTGTCATTCAGTTATATTAAAAGCTGAATGAAAGCATTTTTTACAGTGTACAGTTTGATTCGCTCCTGCCCACACAAACAGAAGTGATCCATACATGGCTCAACCCGTATTCACCGTATCTACCTGGGACACTCCCACCTCCCCCAAAACCCTCTGGGATGGGGTCCAACTCTTTTAATTAAAGCGTCCACGTCCACGTCCGCCGCGCCAAAACACAATAAAAGCATCTAATAAAATCAGGTGGTGGCAGACGTGAGAGCGCTCTGAGCGAGAGAGTCTGGGTTTACAGGGCGAGCGAGGCGGCGAGGACGACCCTGCAGGAATGCTTTTAGCTGCCAGACTTTGCTCTTGTTACCACCCTCTCTAACGGTGCAGAGTCCTGCAGGACACACTCAGAGGATCCGTTTTTCTCTCTGCCTGATAAAACCCCTCCAGCAACGCCTCCTGGTAAAAGCGCCCTTGGTGCTTTGTGAGGACAGAAAACCCTGTAATCTAAAACAGAAGCTGCACTCGTGATTACAGTGCTTCAGTTGTGCTGTGTGGAAGTTACCTGCTGAGCTCCACCTCCACCTGATATTTGAGTCCAGGGGGGAGGAACCTGACCCGTCACCTCGGCCTGCAGCTGAAGGACCGACTGAGTGAACAGGAAACAGTCTGACAACACCAGGACGTCTGTTTGTGTGATGATGCGACTGAAAGTCAAAATAATCAACTTTATAATGCAGTTAATCAGGACGTTAAGTGTTTACACATCGGGGACGTAACCAATCAACAGCAAAAAGCAGATATTTACTGACCTCGCTCTTTCAGTTCATAGTCTTTATGCTCTCTGTCTCCTTTGAGACTCTGCATCCTCAGTCCTACAATAATACGGCAGCTGTATCAGCTCACAGTCAAACGGTGAATGGACGTTTTAACACACTGTCTGTGATGGACCCTCCATGCGTCTGTGATGGACCCTCCACGTGACGGTGCTGGACCCTCCACGTGACGGTGCTAGACCCTCCATGTGACGGTGACGGACGTTCCAGTCGTTAAATTGTTAAATTGTAGGCTGCAACAAAAGATCACCACCTACCCAGAGCCTGGTCCGGGTTCTGGTTCTGGTTCTGGTTCTGGTTCTGGTTCTTGTTCTGGTTTTGATTCTAGTTCTGGTTCTGGTTTTGATTCTAGTTCTGGTTCTGGTTCTTGTCCTGGTTCTGGTCCTGGTTCTAATCCTGGTTCTGGTTCTAGTTCTGGTTCTGGTCCTGGTTCTGGTCCTGGTTCTAATCCTGGTTCTGGTTCTGGTCCTGGTCCTGGTTCTGGTTCTTGTTTTGATTCTAGTTCTGGTTCTGGTTTTGATTCTAGTTCTGGTTCTGGTTCTTGTCCTGGTTCTGGTCCTGGTTCTAATCCTGGTTCTGGTTCTAGTTCTGGTCCTGGTTCTGGTACTGGTTCTAATCCTGGTCCTGGTCCTGGTTCTGGTTCTGGTCCTGGTTCTGGCTCTGCTGTTAAAGGGAGTGTGTCCTTGCCGCTGTCTCCTGGTGCTGCTCACCAGAGACTGTTGGGTCTCTAAATATAAATATGTATAAATAAAAGTGACTTGAACTGAACAAAGAAGTGATGCTGATCAGAACCAGAACCAGAACCAGAATCAGCCGGCCGGTCTTCCTCTAACTGCTTCCATGCTCTTGCTAAAAGAAGAGTTTCACTTTTATGGAGTGAGAGTAGTTTGGTACTTTACCTGAAGGACTGCACTTACATACAAAGACACCCAGTCAGCAGCTGCGTCTCCCTGGGAGACGGTGCAGGACAGAGACGTGCACAGGACGGAGGAATCTCCACGGGTCTGATTTCACCGCTCAGCCGGAGCTTTAATGAACCCCGCAGGGAATTAAGAGAGCAGAGCAGGAACCTGCGGTGGGGGGTGGATCCAGGAGTCGGGGGTTTAACCCGAGGCTTGTTTCTGGAGCAAGGAAGACTTACAGCGAAGAGGTCGTCGGTTCAATCCCCGAGGCGGCGACAGGGAGGCAGTAGTCCACTTTTGGAAACATTTATTAATTGGATTTAGTATTTATTTAAAGGACGTTACATTATTTCCATTTCATTTCTATTTCCTCTCTGTGATTGTTTCCTGTAGAGCTGCAGCAGGATTTTACACGGATTAAAGTCCGGATTTTGTTCCCAATCTCTTACACATTCACATTAAAGGGGTCTATTTCAGACAAGCAGCAACAATTGCAGCAACATAAAGAACCTGTTTCAATCAACATACGAGCATCCGAGTGGCGAACACGTTACGATGATAAATAAAACTACAAATGTCAAGTTCCGAGTCCGTACTGCTTTATAAGAGGAACATTTTCAAGGTAGCGAAACCTAACATTTCCAGACTCTCAAAGCTTCTAACATGTTTATAGAACTCCTTCACGCCAACTGCAATCATGTGAGAGCAGATGGTGGAGATACCAGAGAGGAACGAGTCCAGGACGTATATTCAAATTCAGGACTTCATTTCTAACCTTGAAAACATTACTGTTAAAATTAAGCATTTCCAAAACATTCAAGACTTCGTACAAACCTTGAAAGAATCTCTGTATGAATATGAAGTGACGAGAAAATGCCCCTCGTGATTCGCTTATAAAACGGTTACTGCTGCTAACTCCTCCTCTTTGTGGATGTGTTGCACGGCTTCGACCACCAGGTGGAGCCTGTGAGCTGTGACGCACAAGCAGTAGAAGAAGAACAACTTCCTGCGCTGCTGCAGCAGTTAGCACGAAGCTAACGTCTGCATCGAGACGTGGCAAGACACTGACATTGGATTATTAGATTCGATTATTTATAGTCCGTTATTGATTATCATTATTCATTCATGTGGTCAGATGTAATTTATTTGATTATGTATCTGACATACACCTCTTTATGTTGATCTGCAGCGGAGAAATCCACATTAGTTTGAACGTATCTTGTGTTAAAATACCAAACAAACTGAAACAAACACCTCGTGGCCCTCGTGCACAGCTGTTACTGCTGTGTGTATGTGTGTGTGTGTGTGTGTGTGTGTGTGTATAATTAGTCCTCATAAATCCACCGTCGTCCAAAAAAAGCCACGTTAATCTTCCACTGCAGTGTTGACTGATGTTTGAATCATGATGGAGCTTTCTAAGCCGCCCTGTCACCACAAGAGACGGGCGGGGGGGCAGTCTTTTATTCTGCCGCAGTACAACTCAGTGTGTGTGTGTGTGTGTGTGTGTGTGTAACACCTCGACATAAAGCCTCCTCTCCATGATGGTGTGAAGATACACTCTGTTAATCTCGAGCAGCTTGTTTTCAAGAGTTCAGCAAACAGCACACGAACACAGGCTGGAAGCACACACACACACACACACACACACACACACACACGCAGAGTTATGCAAATGTGTTCATGAGTGTAAAGAAACACACTGACACGTGAACACATGACAAAAGACAAACGCTTGTTTTCATCCATCTTTACTTCCTCTCCAGCTCCTGGTGCATTCAGGGGACGCTTGTCGACTTGTAAACTCCAACCTCATCTGCCAACACAGTTAGAACTGAGTTCACAAGTCTTTTTTGGGGGTGGGGGGGGGATTGTTTGAATTACCCGCATGAACCGTACATCATTAATGGCCTCATTTTCCGCATGATGCTGACGATGACACAGAAGAATAGAAATAAATGGCAAAAACATCTTTTTGTTCCTGAACACAGCGACAAGACAAAACACTGTAAATCTGTTATAAATAAGTTTGAATGGAGATTCGTTGGTCTTGCCGCCTGCTGTTCCGCCTGTTCCTTATGTTTTGATATTAATTGACCACCGGCTGTACGACAAATTGCCCTTCGGAGATAATAAAGATTTACTGGACAGCAGGGTTCGGACCGGGCTTCACCTGCCGGATTCAAACCCTCCGTGACTTTCCATGAGCCTCTGTAATTACTCTCAGCCAAATATCCTTTTGTGCTCAGCTGCGGAGCGAGACAGGGGTGTCCTCTGACTCCCCTCGTCTTTGTAATCTTCATCGAACCATTATCCTGTCCTGTCCAACCAACCAGCACACTCTATTACCGGTATCTCCGCCGCAGACGCTTTGAGCTGTCATGACTCGACCCGTACGGCCTTTTTATAAAAGACAGACACCAACACTTTTACACTGAAGCTGTTAAATATGTTGAAGCGCTACATGCAGGCGTTTAAGATCATTTACACACGTTGTGACAGGGAAAAGGAGCTTCTGTGAATCTCCAACATTAAGCTGCTGCAGTTACGGATGTAGCCGGGGTTTCACAAATACTGAGCTCACACAGTGCAGCAATCCTCCACCTCTGAACATGAACATGAGAACAATGTTTCCATGAATTGCGATTGATTGATTTATGAACAAGTTTTCTGCAGGAAAAAAAGTTGTATTTATTCCGTTATTCTTCATTTTTCTTCAACCTAGAAATAGTCAAATATATGAGTCGTAAAGAGTGTTGGTGTCAGCCAGAACACCTGCAGCGCCCCCTGTTGGCCGGCTGCAGTACAGTACAGGTGATAAGCCCCGCCCCCTCCATGTCAGCAGGTGTTTCTGTCCTGTCGGGTCGTTCTCATCACGCTGAC
>JAVQJL010033567.1:0-22423 GCA_036024295.1 Nannoperca obscura
GATTCTGCCATTGGCAGCGATGTACCTGCTTATAGAACTTGTGATTCATCACCAGCCCTTACAAGTCTGATGAGACGTCTTGTTGTTTTCAATCATGGTTCTATGCACTTGATGTAAAGGTCTTATTTTTGGAAGTCGCTTTGGATAAAAGCGTCTGCTAAATGCCTAAATGTAATGTAATGTAATGTAATATGCAATCTGATTATGAGGTGTAAATGAAACCTGGAGCTAGTGACTGATAGCACCAATACTGATATACTGATTCTCCACTTGTATGTTTTGAAGTGGCCATTAACACAGTTATGCATTTTTGTGGTTGTGTTTGTGCTGATATTCAACATTTGTTTCTGGGACAATTGATATGAATCGCAGCCCAGCCTACCCTAAGGTTCTGACTCTGTTCATGACCACCCTGACAAACAGATTGAATACACTGTATAGCATTTCTACAAGGTCTCTATTTCTACCAGTTCTATCACATAATACTCCATTTGGAGAGGGCAAATCTGAATGCTATTCATGGTGTCTATTACCAAATGTCCTCATCTAAGAGAGTGTGCACAGCAATACGAATCAACCTGAAAGGGATTGAATTGTTGGGCGCCACTGTATTTTATGCTGCCAGTAAATATATCTATCTTGTTCATAACAATTTGCAGCTCAGTGTTTTGTAATCATAAAAAGGATAAGTTTGGGGGAGATATGAGAGCCGTTCTTTTGAGAGTGCTGATTACAGCAGGCACCATCTGCGTGGAGCACACAGCTGCCTGCCTCATCAGAATACCTAATATTCCAATGGAGGGGCTCTAAGTACCTGGCAAACCCAAGTAGATAGATAACAAAGAGCCTATTAAATAACGGACAAAGTGGCCTGTGAAGGTAGGGGTGGGGGATGTGGGAGTGTGTGGTGGGAATTAGTCTTTTAGCTCCACACACACTCTGAGATGAGATAGCCCCGAGTTCTAATTAAAATTCTCATTCAAGGTGGTAATTTTGATCTGAGGAAGAGTGGAAAGTTTGATGTCTTGCAGACAGCCTGTGCCTGGCCATCTCTCTCTCTCTTTCTCTCTCTGTATTTCTCTTTCCTCAGTCTTGATTAAAATCAATGATATCTGCCCGAACCTGGTAACTCTTCCTTGCCCTTGCTCGGCCCCAAAGTCATGTTGGAGCCATCTAATTTACAAAAAAAAAGCACTGCTACACAGTAATATAGATTTTAAAAATGTTCTCACACACACACACACACACACACACACACACACACACACACACACACACACAGTGCATTTCTTGCTCTTTGACAGAAAATGGAATATTTATGGTTTTGGAACTTTTGTTCAGACAAACAAGACATTTGAAGACTTATATTTTTTACTGTTTTTGATTTTTTTTTGGACAAAACTATTAATCAAGAAAATAATATCATTATTATCAAATTCATTATTTAGCTAATGTGTACAATGTGACAGCAGAACCATTCAGCAGACAAATACAGGAAAGCCACTAAACGGCGATGTTTAACGGAGACAAAAATGTATAAATTCTTTGAGAAAATAATCAGTGAACACGCCCAGCTGTGGTCATGGGTATGGGCAGAGGTTTTTCCTCCATACAAGATCGAGTATGAAGTTACACTTGTTGTTATTACAGGAACTACATACTGCAAGAGGAAGTGACATCTAAACTGTCAGGGTTCATTGTGAACAGTGATGATGTGTTTTAATACCATTTGTAAATCAGTGACATTACATGTCCCCACAATCCCGATAGGAGATGTGTGTTAATTGCAGATGTAAAGGGGGATCGTACGGACAGACAGACAGACAGGCGCTGGAAGGAGGGAGGCCATCATTACATGCATCCTTCCAACTTGCAGCTTGTCATATTTACTGTAGTGCATTCGATTTTTTCTCTCCATCTAATATTCACTCTCCAAGCTCCCTTTCTCTTTCACTCTTACTTTTCGCCTTTTCTCTGTCCTTTTTTCCAGCTCATTACTCCTAAACAATTATATTTGGTAGAAAGCCTCTCAGTCGCAGCCTGCTGCTGGCTAAAATGAAAACAGTCAGTGCGGAGGCAAGACGATGGATCACAGTGCCACCGCCAAAGTTATCATCACCTTGCTTGATTTATATTTCTTCAACGCATTTTTTCAGTGCACTTTGCAAACACACATCCACACAGACAGGTACACACACACGCAAAGTTTTCTCAGACGAGCAGGCTGCCTGTGGTGGTGTTAGTGGGCTAACTGAATGGCCATCACTCTGATAGAGCGCCTTCATTGAGGCTGTAAAATTAAACAGCCAATTTCACCTGGTAATTGGATAGTGAAATATTCGGGGTCAAATTCCCTGCTGTGAGACAGTAGCATAATGCAGTGAACAGAGTGAAAACATAGGGGAGATCATCACATTTAACTGTCACAATGGTGTAAAACCGCCAACTGTCTATGACACCATATTCAGTCTATATCCACTTGTAGACTGACTTTCAAACGTATTCCTTCTTAGCTGTCAAGAGTGAAAACAGTGGAGCCATGGTCCACCTGAAACCGGCTACAGTTGTTTAAAATATGATTTGAACTCGGGATAGTGTTGGTATTCATAGTAGCATGTGTTAAATAAGACATATCTCAGGGTCAGACATTAAGAATTCTTTCAATTAGTCTCTCCCAGGCTGCAAAAGCAGAAGCTTTAATTGCCATAAATACACACTAATTAACAAGCTGGAGTTCCTGTGATGTTTTCCACCCTGCCCACACACAGTGCAAAAATAGCATTTACAGTACTGTGTAGTATTTGTAAATTAACAGCATTTGAGAGAGGGAATAAGGGGGCTTTACACCAGCAGATGGCAATACATCAGGGGTTTAGCTTCCTCTTTCTCACCATACTGTGTTTGCCAATATAAGCTACAGAGACACCACCCTTGGGTGGTATGAACTCTGCATCGAGGAGTGCGCGCCTTTGCGAGGATCAAACACTTAAATGAGCCGTGATGATGGGCCTGGTGATACATGCTGCTGTCTCCAAGGCCCGGCCACAGAGGGTTTCCTGCATCAAGCCGTTCATCCCTCTCCTTACTCTCCTCGCCCTTAACCTCAGGCTCTACCATTTGAACTTAACTTCAGAGGACCTTTACATTTTTTTATGAACATTTTCAGTGGGCCAGATGCTGCTCATTAATTTATCCTTTGTTATCATTAACCAATGTGGAGGAGATTATTGCATTGACTGGTAGAAACAACAACAGCACTGGTTGTTTTCTTAAATACGTCTACAAGAACAACTGCCTCTTGTGGCGGTGCGAAATATGACTGTAGTCTCTGAAAAGCAAAGGTGGAAGTAGTGTTATTAGGGCTGCTAAGCCTTTAAAGGATGAGTTTGGGGTAGATGGTTGGGTCAAAAAAGGGTGTGATTTTGATGTGGGAGATTCCTACCGACAGTACGTTTCTTCTCACCATTAACGCAATCGTTCCCTAAACGTAACCAATAAGTTATTTTAACCTAAACAACAATGTTTCCCTGATCTTAAACAAATAGTTTTCATGCCTAAACCCAAACAAACCTTAACAAAAGTGTTGTTGTTGTTGTTGTTGTTGTTCAGCGTGGCCATTAAACTCTTTTATTACTCTGCTAATACACTCACAGCAACTCCCTTCACCATGCCAAAAACCTCCAAGATGTAGGTTCTCAAGTCTTTGATGTGTCTTTGAATGAATTAACATGTTGCGTTAACAAATACTCTAAATCCAAATAACAGTGCTAGCATGAAGGATACTTTTACAAGCAAAGTAAGACATGTAGGTGGTTTACTGTAAGAGAGAAAAATAAATTTCTTTGGGTTTCGCAGACCTTGTTTGGCACCCTGAAACATGCATGCAGCAAACACTATGAGAAAAACACCAGCCAATAACAATTCAGACTGTTTAACTTGTGCATCAACAGTCTAGTCAGCCAGCCAGCCAAGCAGTCAGTGTCAGGGATGAGACAAGGCCATAATCCAATTCTGGTTTTTACACGGCGTCATGCCTTTACCTTTGACAGGGTGATTGATGTGTATGTAAATGTGTTTTGAGGAGGGCTGTGAGCAGCTAGTTAAAGCAGACATTTAGGGCTGCCCTGTCAAAGATGAATAGAGGGAAGGAGAGAGAAGGGGAAAAAAGGAGCAGGAAGGAGAAGGAATCCAAAATAAAGACAACTATTGATCCATGAATGAAGATGGACACTGGAGGAGTCCTAGACAAGGGCGTTATGTACCTCTCAGGCGTCACTCTGAATTCATAGGGAGGCAGTTTGACAGTTGCACAATGGCATACTACAGGGAGTCTCTATCGGACACACACCAAGCAGGAAAAGGTTACTGCCTTTTCAAGTGCCCTCTCTATTGTCCTCTCTCACCCCTGGTCCTTCTTTTCCCTTCGCCATTCCTTAAGTCAATAGAGGAAAAGCACTGAACATTGAGGTCAAGACACTAAATAGATGGCAGATTTATCTCAAGACACTGCAAGTGTGTGCATCTTGTGTGTAAGAGGGTATGTCTTGAAGTACATGTGTGTGTATTCCTGTGAGCACTGGTGTGTTTTCTCTTTCCCTTCTCTCATGCGTACTTGTGAGACTGCCAGGTGGGCACTAAAGCTTAACAACTTCAGGGGAACAATAGGTGACAGGGACCTCAAATCTATCTGCCCGCTTCCACAGCAACCAAGGAAGGAGGGGAAAAGAGGCAGGGATGAAGGAGGTAACAAGTCTCTATCACTCATACAGATATCCACTGTTATTTGAAGCAATCAGTCACCGGAGTCAAGTCTTTCCCTTGGAACTTAGCATGCAGACACTAGCCTGTGTAACTGGCACCAGTAATCTGTCTGGATATTGTTAATCTATTATCCTAAGCAGACAGAAATAATGGATTATTTTGAGTTGTCTGACAAAAGTGTGGTTCCTGCCACTGCTAACTTTTGAAGCAGAAAGATGTGGGGAACTTAGACACTGATTTAATTAGATCACATTAGACGAAACTGATTTGATTAGATGAAACAGAAAATGTCTCCATAACAGCAGCAGGTTATAACAGGATACAACAACAGAGGAAAGAGATATAAATGTACTTAAACTAACAAAGTAATAATATATGAGTGATAAATGTGTAAAAGTAAAAATATGTAGGATACAAAGTACCACTGGGAACTTCACTTGGAAGTTATTGATTCGTTTGGACCTCATGAACAGTGCATTAATGGGATTAATGGGATTAGGTAAATTCCTTCCTGATGAGTTTTAGTTTCTCGTATTCTTTCATGAGCATGGCTGCATACTTGCGTTTGTGCCTGCCACTCCACTGACATAACAAGCTGAAAGTATGTGTAAGTGTTGCTAACTCATTAAAACACACACAGAGGACTTTTTTCATTAGAGCGATGTGTCCTTTCAAATTCTGTCTTCCGCAAAATAATTGAAGAGGCAAACTTGAAAAGAGAAGGCACACGTATATGACATGTCTCAAAAGAATGAGGCAAACAAATGGAAAATGAAGACATTTTTCTTTGAGACTGCTGTTGATTTTCTTCCTCCCCTGCTATCAATAGAAACTCCTGCATGGAAATGGAGAAATGGATTGACGGGAAACAGAATACTCATTTCCTGCAAAATGTTTTCACAGCCATCAGATGGCATCAAACTATGAGACACAAAAATATGGAGAAAGAGAGAGTGAGAGTGCAAGAGGGAGAAATCCCAAGAGAGAAAGTGCATCAGAAAAGAGATCCCACATACCTCCTCCATGCCCCCTTGTGCCCTATGGACCCTGCACCCTGCTCTGCTGTGACTCTGATGAAAAGCAGGCCGCAATCCCTTTCAATTTGGCCAGTGTGCCCCAGTCCTGTTAAAGGCAATGGACTGGCTGAGTAGAGGCACTATATCACAATATGCAGGTGCAGACGAGCCTGGCAGAGGAGAGAGGAGAGACATGGCGCCTTAGGAGAGAGAAAGGGACTCTGGCATCCATCTCTCTCACACTCAGGCTGATTCTCAACCATTGGGGAGAAGCACAGACTCATAGGCACACACACACACACACACACACACACACACACACACAAACACACACACACAGGCTGGGGCCGGACAGCAGTGGGAGAGCAAGAAAACGAGAGGTGAGAGAGAATAGAAAAGTGGAGGAAAAATGGGACCCGTCACTTCCTTCATTTTTTCCCCTTCTCACAAAAAGAAGGATAGAATAAATGTATTTCATGCAACTGGGGAGTGGGTTGGTGAAGAAAAGGAAGAGAAAAAACCTGTCTGGAATGAGAGCATGGTGTTGTTTGTGGTGGGTAAATGCCTGTGTAGGCATAGGGAGGCCAGTGGCTTGGCTAGAGCTGTTTGTTATCAAGGGTCTCCAGGCCCCCCAGGCATGCCGAGCTGCTGGCCCGAGTCACCGGGGCTGAGCCTGGGGTAGGGTGAAGAGTCAGAGCCCTTGCCCAAGGATGGGTGAAAGGCCAATAGACTGAAGAGAGCAGCAAAGACCTGAAGAGGATTGTAAATATCACATGATCAAAGATCTGATTTATCTTGCAAATATTCAGTTTAGTGACATTCCCTGCCATTTCCTGCAAGGAGTGTAATTAAGCATCTCATGCCCAAGTGCTCCACCAAGCAATGTAGCTAATATACTGTATTAGACTGCATCTAAATCTCGACTCTTCCAGGCTCCATAGAGGACATCAGTGAGTGCTGTACATTGTGACTGAGGACTACTGGAACACACTCGGCATGTAAGAGCGTAAAGCATTCATACCCTCTCAACCTCTTGAGGGGAACACTGAGGAAATGGAAGCCGAGAGCTCGTGCTCAGGTCAAGGATTCGATGTCATGTGACATCTGCTTAATATATTGAATTCCTATCACACACAGTTGTTGAGTGGTGAGGTCTATAACTGTGGGCAAGGATAAAACTGCAGCTGCAATCATAGCGTTTAACCATGACCTGTCAGTCATCCTTGGCTTTCGGCTCCAGCTTATCACTACACATATTGGGTTGGATCACTTCTTCTGTATCTAGGATTCCAAAGTAATCTAACCCTGCAGAAATACCAACCAATATTTATGCAACTTACAAATTAGGTTGCAGCCACACATTATTGCGTGTACAGACAGTGTTGTATGCTATAGCACATCACAAATGCACACACGTAAAGAGCAACCTTTATTAAACTTAAGGTTTCATGGAGATTGTGCTTTGAAAAGTTAATACTAGATTTTAAATGGTTTACAAGCCATTATAGGAGAAATTCTGAAAAAAGTTAGGCGTTAAAAACAATGTTGGGAAATAATTATTTTCCCAGATTATCACTTTTATGGGAGTTGTTTTTTGTTGTTGCTAGTTTTAGTTTACATTTTAACAGTTTCCATTATGGTGAATTATTATGTTTGTGCAGGTCACCCAAATGTTTCTGACAGGTGGCAGTACTCAGGAAACTCCCCCTCCTTCTCTCAAATACCTCTGGCTTAGCTTCAAAATCCAGACTGACACAGTGCCGGTTTGAGCTGGTTTGGCGTGGTTTCCACTCTATTTCAATTTGGCACACAAAACGGCACATGCTGCTCATGCCAACTTGAAGCGACGGCTCTGTGTGACACATAAATACCACATGTATCTATAACATTAAACACAACAGACATACAGACTATCCATCCATTATCTATAACTGCTTATCTTTAGAGGGTCGTGAAGGGCTGGGGCCGATCCCTAATATAGACTAATAAAAACATATTTTACGTGTCTTGTATTTGCTGATTGCAAATAGAAAAAGTTTGCCTACACTTCAAACTTGAAAAGATTAAGATTTACTACAGCATCTCTACCAATAAATATATTTCTCTTGTGTTACTATCCCTCTGCCACAACTCAGCAAGGAAACACTGTTTACATAAAAAAATATTAACTCTGGTACACCCCCACTTGATTTGACTAACTCAGGACTGATTATTATTCTGAAAACGGTTTCTCCAGTCGGTGCCATTAAACCACAGCAGAAGATGACATGCATTTCTTGACTTCAGATGTACTTTGCAATGCATTTTTGCATTAAACAAGAACAGTGATCACCCATCACTTACATTGGTATCACTTTTGGAACAGATCTCTTCATTGCCAATAATGACAGCAATAACAATCTTCCAATGTACATATGGGCATATTAATAATTTTTTAAAAGTGAAGCTATCCTTTAACGACAGCTGAGGGACACGCAACCATGTACGTATATCCACATGTACACATGAGCGCTCACACACACACACACACACACACACACACACACACACAAACATATGCACACACCTGAAGTGAACAGGGCAAACTTTATTCCTTTAGAAGTAGCTTTTGACAAGTTCTCCTCCACATCCTGGAGTTGTATTCAGACGTGCTAGAAGGGAGTGCTGGAGAGCAGTCATGTAGAAAGAGAATGCTGTTACTGGAGTTATTAACAGGCTCCTGTGTTTCCCTCCTCTCAGCTGAGCTATTCAGAGCATAGCGTCCTCATCTGCCACAAACACATGCCGACAGACAGACGCAGCAGACGGACACACCGTGCAGCTCCTCTATGCGCTGCGCAGTAATATGTTTTTTGCCCATTTACAACAAATTAAGTTTCCCTCAAAGTGAATTTCAAGCTTGACTGCCTTTGGAGGGCGAGCAACTCTCTTTTCATTAATTTTCATTCTTTTCCTCCCAAACAAATGATCTACTGTACAGCCCGCTCTGCGTTACTCTCCTCTCCCTGTCTTTTTCTTTTGCTTGTTCTTACCCCTCTTTGCATTCTTTTTCCTGCTGGTAAATTTGGGCTGGGCAATGCAAAGCAATTACACTGTCAGAAAGGTGTATTCTGATTTATTAAAAGCCTTGAGTGCTATCTGTTTTGTTCCCTCTTTGTGTCCCCCTGGGGAACCAAGTCCTGACACCCAAATGAGACAGAGTGAGTGCTCCCTGCTCAGTGCTCCATCCTGAGCGTCATCTAGGAAGCTGGCAGAGTAAATATCCACTGGCAGAGGAGGGCAGATAGACAGATGTAACGCAGCTGCGAGGATGGGAATAGATTTGCCTCTGAAGCCCAAGAGGTGGGAGACATGAAAAGACAAAGAGTGGCCGAAAGAGAGAGATGTGTCTGCTGACTGCTGCACAGACTCAGTTTGACATAGAATTCTTATTCCTCTTTGATTTCATAAACCAGGTCCTCAACTATCCACCATCCACTAAACTCCAGATCACAGCACTGGAGGCCCAAAGCCATTTCAGAGAACTTTTCATTAGCTTAATTCCTATTTATTGAAACACAGGGGAGACGAGAGAAGGAGAGAGACAAAGGGGGGGAGAAAATAGACAGATCACTAAGCCATTAAGGTGTGAATAAGTTCCAATTTCCAAAATAAATATTATCTCTGTCTGAGTAACCCAAAATCTGTGTGCTTTTGTGCCAACATAATAATAAGGATCAACAAGGGGTCAGTGCTGCGTGAACATCACACCATCAAATTCAGAGAGCTCCACCTGTGATACTTTAATCTATTTATCTCCCATATTTTTTCCACACACAGTTGACCTGCACTGTGTAAAAAACTGTAAAGTTGAACACACCACCGGCACAGACACCTGATCTGTACTCCCTCCCTTTCACAGTAGGCTACACATTAACAACCATGCTTAATGCGCTCCCCACCACCTCCCAATCCTCCCCACCTCTCCCTCATTACCACGTTCTTGATCGCCAGAGAGATGGGAGAGATGCAGGGGTGGGGATGCGTAATATAGCATCTAGTATCCTGGGGGAACCATTGGTTGGAGATAAGAGGCCATACAGCAATATAACGTAAGGACATAGATCATAAACCTGCTTATCTGCTGCTCCCTCTGGACCGGCCTTCTTAGTCAACTGTCTGGGGCCAAACGACAGTCACGGCTCAACCTTTTTCTCAGATTCCTGTGCTATACAACAGATACTGCCCTGTTGGTAAGAAGTGTTTGATAGAATAAGGGTCACTCACTAATGAAGCAAAATACAAAGCAGCATAAAAACAGGAAGCGTTGCCAAGAAACCTGCAATGATACAATGATGACCTTTCCATCTTTGAGGAATTTGTGACGCTGAGGTGCTCTAGGCAGTGATTAACATATTATTAGATGATAAAGAGTCTTGCTCTTTTATTCAGATACCTGTTAGCCGCTGCCAAGGAAAATACACAACTTCCTGAGGCTCAATTCATGACGAATGCAAAAACAGGGGGAAAAATGTCAAAGAGGTAATGCCATAAAGTTAACAACAAGCAGAATACAAACACAAAGAAAAACTTCATCAGAAGTCCACTGAGGAAGTAAAGAATATGGAGTGAAAATAAAATTTCCACCTGCTGATATAGCTGTATTCCTTAGGTTGCCTTGTTTTTTCTTTTATCTTTTTATTTCTTTTTTTCATTTTGCATTTTCCTTTTTAAAATATTTTTTTTCCTGTTTGATGTTTAGGCCACAGCTAATGCATTCATGAACAGGCTGCCACTGAAGGAAAAAAAAACTGTTATCTTGAGCTGTTTACCTCTCAGCTTGGGGAAAAGCATTTTACTTACTTGAGTGATGCCAGCTTGCTTGACTGGTGAAGTGCTCGTGTCTGTCTTGAATATATGCTAACAAAGCTACAAAACTATCTATGGTTGGGGGAATATATAACTAACATGTCTAATCATCTGCCTAGCACCATCTGTCTCATTTGTATGTGGTAGTGTAGAGAAAATTATTGACACTGTAGAGAATATGAATTTTTGCATCCATATAAACTGTATAATTGAATCTGTTCGTGTCCTACCATTGAGCAGACCAAGTGTGGACTTTCCTTTCACTACTGAAATACAAATTCCATGTTCACGTCTCTCATGTTGTGTCACTTTGCAGTATAACCTCATCCACATGGTAAAGTGCTAAATGGCTATTCAGGTGTTGGCCTTTGAAGGAGGCAGTCAGTAGTTGGAGGGCTCTCTTCATTACAAACCAATCACACAGCCATTCACAGAATAGCTCCAGTGTCAAGAACTCAGCTCTCAGAGTCCGCTTTCAGAAGAACTTGGCATTAATTAGTTACTGTAATTAAAACTGGCACTTCGTCACAATGAATGCTGTTACATTGTTTGATGACAATTTATGATTGCTAAGAAGATATGAATGGTGTCACTCAGTTCCAGACAAAAGTGAAAATTCACTGTTTTAGAATTGTGCTGTCCCTAATGTGTTAGACAGCTCAATTATGATGTATTATATATTTATATTTATTTTATTAAGTTAAGTTACAGCATGAATCCACAGAGTTGTGATGTAAAGTCAAAACTGATTAAATATGAAGGATGAAAAGCCCACGTTCTTTTCATGTCCAGGTGCTGAGTCCAAAACTGATACTGGGATTTCTGTCTTCCCTTTAAAAATAACCTTCTAATAACCTATTATATAACCTAAAATATCCCATTGCATTAGAAAAAGTAGTTTCAAGACTAAACTGACTCCTGATGAAGTGCCTGTACCTGACGAGGAGCTGACAACATTGCACTTTGCACAACATTGTACAAATGCTAGGGAGGCAGAAATCATACAAATCTCTCATTAACATGAGAGAAGAAATGTGGTGTGTTTCCAATGTTTTCTGTGTCTCCATCAGTTTGCCTAGCCCGGCTCCTCCAGTGTGGCTGCTGACCTTCTCCTCTCTCCACGGCTGGAGTGGCTATTGATTGGATCTTGGCACACAGTGTACAAACACAGAGATAAGGAGAGAGAGAGGCAGCCAGGCAGATATAGCTGCAGTGCCCACTCCACTCCCCTCCTACTTCTCCAGACACGGGTAAAAAAAACCATCCCTGTTCTTCGAGACTCCCACTGAGCAGACACCCAGACATGGTACCTGAACACTGATAGCAGACAGGATTAGGTCTAAAATTCAATCACAACAGTTTAAGTAATGTTAAGTCACTGCAGCTGACAGTGACCACTGCCTCTCTTCAACACAGTACAAGTGATCTATCATAATCTTGCTTTGATTTATGAGATTTCAAAAGAAAATAAATAACTGAGTGGATGTGACATCTTTGTGCTATGATTCTGAGATCAATAGTTTTACTTGATGTGGGTATGTGAACAGAATCACAGTATTATAGCCAGCAAAAGGATTCAGCCCTCTTAAGTTGCATGCAGGCTGGGACAACCTTAATGCTGGTCAGTGGCCTGTCCTCTCTCCCACCCGGAGTTCTCTCATTTACACTTTCTTTCCATCTGGTCTACAGGCAGAGGCTGTGCTGTGTCAGAGGTGACTAATAGTGTCATAGCCCTGCCCTCTCCCAGCGGGGCCAGCAGGATGAAAACTCGAACTGCTGCCTCCGCAACTCTTGGGCAGACACTGCCTACTGGTGAGAAAAAAGAAAAACGCTTTGTCAACAGACAAGGTGGGCAAATAAGCTTTCAATTCCAGATGGCCGGGGGGACACTTGAGGACCGTACAGAAGTGAGGAAATAGTTTGAAAGAAGAAGGCAGTAGGCATCTTTTCAAAGAGGCTTGTTAGCATTGTAGCAGGTCAAACGTGTGTTGTCTCTTTCTCTGTGTCTCTGTGGACATGGATGCCTCAGGGGGAGAAAGAGAGAGAGAGAGAGAGAGGTTTACTCAGATACTGTCAGGATGGTCTACAAAAGAAAATGTTCAGACAGACAGGGACCAGAGGAAGAGACGCAGGGCCATGAACCCAGCAGAGCAGGAACAGGAAGAATCCAAAAGCCTCTCCTCTGGGGAATAAGAGAAATTCTTCTGGTATTTGTCTTTGTGGGTGATGTATGTGTGTGTGTGTGTGTGTGTCTAAGTATTTTTAAATGTGTGTTTTAAGGACCTGTGAGTTTTAGGCATTGTAACCAGCTAATAACCAAATAATAATTCACACATAACAACATACATTACAAATACCAAACTACATACATCCAGTAATACAAACATGAATACACAAAAAATTATAATGACTTCAGATGTACTTAGCTTAATTATTTAGTTATACAATTTTAATTTTAACTATATAGATGAACATTTTAGGAAATATGTTTATTCTCTTGCCGAGAGTTAGATGAGAAGATCTGTACCTCTCTCATATCCATTTGTTAAATATAAGGCTACAGCCAGCCGCCTGTTAGCTTAGCTTAGCACAAAGACTGGAAACTGGGAGAAACAGCTAGCCTGGCTTCGTCCAAAGGTGACAAATCCATCTTAGACTACATGTAGGTTGATAAGGGCACAATAATTTAGAGAATTACGAGTCCAGGCTATAATGTGCTTTAAAAGTAATGAGTAAAATCTGTAATAAACTGGTAGCTAATGTAAAGACAATAAAAGTGGAGTAATATTTTCTTTTTTTTCTTTCTTCGTTTTTTCTTAGTAGTCTAGCTGCTCCATGCTGTACAGGTTGGAGTCTGTAAATTGTTTTCTGATTTATACCAGTTAGGACATCAATACTATAAACTAAACATGAGGAAATGAAAGAATGTACGATGTATTTGGTGATTCTGAAGCTCAGAAATGAACAGATTATATCAGTATAATATATCAGTATAACCACATGGCTAAAACACATTTTTGGAATCAAACAACACACCCAGGTTTTTGACAGAAATATTAGTATTGTTGGGAAAAAAGTGAGGACTCCATATTATCAGGGCCAATGATAAGAATATCACCTTTTCCAGAATTTAGACGTCATTGTCTATTGTTCAGTCTTTTATGGTAGACAAACTAGTGAGGTTTCCAGGCTTTACTTGGACATATCTGTGAATCCTCATCAGGATTTTCCACTGAATCTATCAATGAACAATCAAAAGTTATCTTTCTCTTTTTATGTTGGGGATGTTGGGATGATGATCAGCAGTGCAAAGCTTGGGGAATTACCACTCACTATAAAATGTAAATATGAAAGTGAGTGTCCTGAACAGGTGAATCCCACTCTTATTGTAAAGTCTCAATGGGCAGTTTGAGTATCAGTGAAAGTGAAGGATTTGAGAGTTGAGAGGATGATGTGAAAATGATATTCACATCCTCGTGGCTTGCCCTTTTAATTCATCCCAGAGCTGTTACACCTCTCTCTCTGTTTCTGTCCCTCTATGTTCCTCTCTCAATTAAAGAGGATTCCTACAATGCAACTGGGTTGAAGTGAATTCAGTCTGGTTCAATGTAATTTACACACTAAATTAATTTCACACTGCATTTGTGAATCTTGGTTTGAGTAAGATAATAAAAAAATACCTGCCTCCCACTGAATCAGTAAACACTACCTCATTCATAATGATGAAGAGAGCTGGAGGTAAGAATTTAAAAGAGCCAACCTTTTTACAGTATCTGAGTCTACCAGTGCTGGCTGGACAGCAGAGATTTTGTTCAAAGGAATACATTACAGAAAACAAATTAGTCAGCAAGATAGAAGAATGCCAGTGCAAATGGCCCTGGCTCTTATTTCCATCCTTATGAGATAACTGTACCCATTAGAAGGTTAAACCTATTGTGGTATCCCTGCAAAGACTCTGACCTGCAGCAATCCATCTTTAAACTTTGATGCAGCTAGAAAGCTCTCCTCATCCTTTCTCATCCATCCCCCTCTGACCTGTGTGTGGGTGTGTGTGGGTGTGGGTGTGGAGTTACATATGTGCATGAAATAGAGGGGGGAGGGGGGGGGCAGCAAGAGAGGGAGGAGACAGAGAAAGAGATATGAGAGGATGGGGCTGGGCTGTCTGCCACCCAGGCCCAGTGGACATAAAGAGAAAAATACGGCCATAAAACCTCTCTATGACTATGAATACTAATACTGACTCTGTGAGCCAAACCAACTGAGTCTGTCCTGTCTCTGTTCCCCTCTGTCTCGCTCAGACAAATAATGTGGCTTGAAAATGAAGCAGAAGTAGTGTGCTGCACAGGCAGAATTGTGAAGCTTAGTATTTACACTCTGTTATACACAACACAGTAGAAGTACAGATGGAGAGGGAAGATTTGTAAGACACACCAACCCTTTACTTCTAGCTCTTTGAACCACAGGTCTATTTTTTATTATACTATGGCGTGATGTTTTCCATGCTGATTTTTATTAATTTGGCTCTCTAATGTCAACAGGATATATTTGTAAGAAACAGATTTATCATAAATAAACATTGTCTTCTTTTACACCAAACCGTTTCGCACCACACTTAAAGTTATAATCCATAAGATTTTAGTTAGACAGATAAATTAGGACCCTATTACATTTATAGCAGATACTGCATATTGTCATGTATTGGTATGGCAAGGTGCATCCCTATTTGGAATAACTATAGAGTCAACATTTGCACACAGTTGTACTGGTATGTAATTAACAAATCGTTAAAATAAAGGCTCATACATTTAGTAATTACCTCTCTTTATAGATGTTTTCGATGGTATGGTGAGTGAGATGGTGGCGGAGTAAGCCATTTACAGGACACAATGCATGAATGTGTTTCAGCGTTACTGTAGATAATTGTATGTATTTGATAGAAGTCTCCTTGTTTACTGATCAATCTATGAGCTGTATTTACTGCTATTGCAAACATTTCTTATTGCTAAAAGTGTTAAATTGCCAAAACCACTGGATGGCTTTTTATCATGTCAGAGCACAATTTGGTTGGCTGTGTTTAAAACAGACACACCAGTTAATCTACTTGTGTTTTATTTATGAGTAGTTACTCAAGGCATGTGGTGATATAATTTCCTACTGAATTTTGTGGGCCTGTACTAAAATGCACTTCCTGTTACAACCAGTAGCCACCGGTGTCACAAAACCAACCAAAACTGATATTTTAAAGATTATAACAAAAAAGGTGACAGATAAATTATGTTTCTTTACTTTTCAATATTGAATTGGCACTAAATCTGGTTTTGAAAAATAACCACAATTAGAAACTGAAATACTTAATTTTACATTATTGTTATTGTAGGTCACCAGATGCTTTATTTATAGAGGTGTTAGTCTTGTTTTGTTAACCATACTATCAGCCGTTTCATGTCAGGCTTTCAAAATGTTCTGTATTTTATGGTCAGGTGCTTCTTACAAATACCTGTACTTTCATGGTGCCCCCCTCGCAGCAAGCTTTTCTCTGACAAATGTTGGAGGACAGAAGAAAAAGTAATCTCTCAAGCATTTCTAATGAGTTTTTCTCCTACAATTATTTGATAAGAGCAGACAAGACTGGAGGCAGCGTGTATGATACACTAGCTTCTACTGCCGAGGTGAGAGCTCTGCTGATTACACACAGAGCCATTTACACACACACACACCCAGAGGCTTACAGTCCGTCATCTCAAAGTGCAACAATCCTAATAATAACATGAGAGGCTAAAGTTATGACCAGCAGGCACACCTAACTTACCAATCTGGGTCCCCTTATTCTGGACACACACACACACACACACACACACACACACACACACACACACACTACAACTTACAAACCTTCCAACCATAATCTTCTCCACCATTCGACTTCTCTGCTCCAACTATAACCACTACCACCACACATACACTTTCTTCATCCACCTGCTCACGGCACTTTCCACCTCCCAACTCACCACACTGAGTCCCAGCTGCTCCCTCTGCAGGTAAGGCAGGTTCCTGCGCTCTAGGCTGGCCAGGTAGTGCTGCAGTCTGGAGTAGGTGTAAGGGTAGCAGTAGGCAAACTGGTATACGTCGTCCTCTCGGTCAAAACAGAAGGCGAAGGACATGACATAGTTGCGCCGGTGGTCAGGACAACGGTAGTAGTACACGTTTTTTGCTGGAAGCCTCTGCCTGGAAAAGACAAACACATTATAGAGAAATTAGATGTCATTTACAGGACAGGCCTTTTAAATTAAGGACATGAGGTCTAGAAGGACTAACACTGCATCAGGTGAAGTTATGAAGAACAATGAGAGCACAGCAATTATGCAATAGAAGGAAAAAAGTGCAGTAAGTGTAAAGATAGACAAGGAAACTCATGAGGTACACACAGAGAGTTGAGAAATCATAATGTAGAAGTTGCATTAACTTGTCTGTTTGTTGTCTCCCTGAGATGTTGAGCTGGCAAAGTAGGACTGAAGGACTGAAGGAAGTAAGGAGATAACACCTGATAGTCAAGCTGCTTGGGAAGTCTGAGAGGTTTTAACTTGTGAGGAGTGAACATTGAAACAAACAAACACATAAGATTGATGATTTTCTTTCTGTTTAATTTATAAACATTTTCCGATAAATCATCAAAATCTTCAAAATAAAGAGGCATTTTTTTAAAACCAAAGCTGATTTAAAAAAAATCAGACCAAACAATTTGATGATTAATCACTACGTGTTGATTCATAATTACACGTGTCATATAAACACCACAAGCACAGACATATCAAAATGTAATTTAGAATGACAATCAATGTGAACAGCAAAACAATACAACACAACAGAGTGATAAATAGTAAATTGACATCCTAAATTAAAGGCAAATTGACTTAATTACTTGAGGTTTTAAATATCTTTCAGAATTGCTGTGCATCCTCAAGGTTGTTTAGCATGTTATTAGACTTTTTTAAAGGCAAATATGAGTAACCTTTGTTCGTTTCCCTTCAAAACTGAAAGGCAGAACCACAGCAACAAAATAACTTGTGGGGAATGATAAAACAGCAGATTAGTTTGACTCAAATATCACTCACATAGAACGATGATCAACCCTGATACCAATTTTGTAGGTTGAGTTAGTAATGAAACTAGCAATTTTCTTACAACATGGTTGACCAAAATGACTTATATGTCATTCATTTGCTCTCCTTGCTCTCGTCTTTAAAGGGTTTTTCATCTCCAAAAACAGGAGAGTTCACCTTTTAAACTGTTAATCTGTGAGTATCAAATGTGGCAACCTGTTGTTTTCAGCATTGCATTTTAAAAGGCAGCAATTTCCAAGTGAACACAAGAGATTTTAATTATCACGACTATGCCACCATTGTACTATATGCAGTGTTTTTTACGGGACAGTACTGCTGCAGACTACAGAACTTCTCTGCTTACTCGACATGTTTTCTTTTCACACCCTTCACCTGTCTATCTTTGTCTTCCTCTCTTTCCTTGTTTAGCCCTCACCACTGAGACATGGTCAGAAGGATGTTGTATGCATGCAAGTATTTGCCTCCTTTCTGTCTTCCTTTCTTTACTTTTCCTTTTTCCTGTCTTTCTCCAAACCTCTCTTGTCTTGTCCTGTCACTCACCGACACCACCATGACAGCTTACGTGAAGAAGACCAAGCATGGGAAACAACAGCACTGCCATAGGAGCTCTGGCAGACGCTCTGAGAAGGGAGGATATAAGGAGGAAGGAGATGAAGATGATGACTGACTGGTGGGTTTGGGGTGTTGGGAGCAGGAAGAAAGGTGGAATAAGGAGATAAGAAGAAGATGAGAGAGCAGGGCGATGGCAGATGTGGGCCTGATACGGAGATATATGGGAAGGGGTGGCGGCTAGCAGCGTAGCGCCTGTGTGATGGCAGGGCTGGCTACTGAGCTAGCGTCTCTGGCAGCAGATCAGATGAAGATGCTATCGGAGCTGTGATAGGAACAGGACCTGATAATCAACAAACAGGACAGACTGCTCAGCGCTAACTCTGATGGAGTGAACTTTTTTCTCTGACTCACCTCTGAAGAGCGAGGACAGCAAGGAGACACATGAGTTTATGTATTTGCTCAGACACCTAATACGTCAGGTTTGGCGACAGGCTTGCATAGAAATTCATAGTGAACACACTTGCGTGCATTCTCAAACACTTGAAGAGGTCCCTGCAGGTACCTAGTAAAACAAAAAGCCAAATAACTCGGCATCTCCCAGACAGAGGGGAAGTAAGGAGAGAAAGGAAGGGCTGATTATTCCTTCAGAGGAGGAGAAAGGAGAATGTATCTGCATGTGGCTATCTCAGCAGAATACTAATGCAGCCAGTGGCTAGCTATACCACACCCAGCATTCCCACTGGAGCCATCTTACCAGCCTCGTCTTACAGTCTGTAAAGCTGGACAAAGAAGTAGAAGAAAAATGGTTAATCTTGGAATCTTAATCTTGGAGCAAATGTTTTTTTCCCCCAGTAGAACATGAATATGATTCCCATATTGTGAATAAAACGGAATAAAACTGACCGGCAAGGACAAAATAAGCCTGCACATGACACACTCATAGACACATGCATACACAACCAAACCCGCTGGTGCTTTACTGTGGTGCCAACCCTCCAAGGTGCAGGTTAATTAAAATAAGTGACACCTCACCTCTTTACCTCTATATTTCCCTGTTTGGCTCTGCCCATCCATGCAATCCCACTTCTCTCTGTTTCTCCTTCTCGTTCTCTCTGCTGGGCAGCGTGTGACCTTGCCGGAGACTGGAAAAGTCCTGGCTATTGATTTTAATTACTGCTGCTTGTCCCATCACAGCATTACAGTTATAAGCCAGAAAAAATAGGTCTGTGACTTCTTATGGAAAGAGACTGCCTGGAAGGCCTAAACTACAGGCTAAGGAAGAGGCTGTTCCTGCTTTAGGTACCACAGTCACAAATATAAAAATGCACAACAATTTCAGCACATGCAGCCTAATGCACACAGTCGCTTTTGGTTTTTTTCTAAGCGGTGGCTGCTCCTGCTTGGGAGCTGGCAATTTGTTTTATCTAAATGGCACCTCCCCGTGCCTCTCCCCTGCCCATCTCTTGACGTGGTACAGTGCCGTCGTTCCCAAACAGAATTATCATTGCATGGGATAAGGGGAAAAAATGGAGAACCTCCGCCCAGATGATAACGCACTCACACATGGTTTTACAATTCAGTGATTACAGAGACACAGAAACACACACACACACATACAGGAATATGCAAAGAGTCACACACTGAAACGAAGCAGCAAACTCAAACCGTATGTGAGCTACATCAAGGTCATTCCTTTGACGGGGAGCTGTGGGACAAGTTAACTGCCAGAGCGTCTCATCGCAGCCTTACAGAATGAAGAGAAAGATGCAGAGCAAAGAGAAATAAAGAGACTCACATACTAGACAAAGGCTGACAAATAGAGAGAGACAAGTAAAGAGACAAAGTCAGAGAGAAAGGGACAAAAAAAGAGAGAGGGTTTCATAAAGCTAGCAGGCAGCCTTTAGCGAGGTGTCACTTTGCTTCTACTTCTGAACCATTGGTAGCTACAAACTCCCGCTCTGATTTTGATGGCACCGGCATCTTTCTGAAGTTTCGAGATGAAGGCATATAAATTGGTAGCTTTCATACAGGCGACATATTGTCTATATTTTCAAATCAATCAAGCGTAGAGGACACGCCAATCACTGCTGCTCTGAGCACTCCAGACAAAGGCAAAAACATACTGGACAAAACTCACGAGGCCTGGATGTGCGCACACACACTCATCCACTCCCTTTTATTTTCTGCCTCACTGTTGTCTCTTTCAGCTTGTCAAACGTTCATCCTGTCAACTGTTAGGAAGGTTAAATGTCTTCCAATATGCCCGTATAGCTGTCACGCTCCACAGATCCCCACCAGCTCATTTAAGGCAAATAGTTAGTCCGTTTGGCAAACATTTCACATTGAATGACATATTTCTTTACACCCTCTGTGTTACTATGCCAATAATTGAAGAGGCAATATTTCTTGGCACTCTAAAATGATGCCAGATGTTAGATGGGCTCATTGTTTTTTAAAACACGGCCCCATGTTCTTGTTTTGCATACTAAGTCAAGCAGAAAACAGCCTCCGAATCATCTGAGGAGTGTCAAACGTGTGGCTATGTATATTCATGTGAAGGGAAGCGGGTACATGTGCATGTGCATGTGTGTGTAAACATGGTGGGATATATATTCCTGAGGCATCCATCTATCTTTTTTGGATGCAAATCAAGTTGCAACAAAGCTTTCTGGAGACACTGTTACTAGGCAACCTGTGCTTGCTTTGTAATTCAGTTGGCCTGCTGTATATTGTATGTGGTGGTATGCTATATTTATTAGACTGAGGCTTAACAAGAATGTAATGTCCTTCAATTGGGA
This sequence comes from Nannoperca obscura, assembly GCA_036024295.1. NCBI lineage: Eukaryota > Metazoa > Chordata > Actinopteri > Centrarchiformes > Percichthyidae > Nannoperca > Nannoperca obscura. Next base: position 21,097 of record JAVQJL010033567.1, read on the forward strand.
CTAACTTACATGACCAGTGATGAAAAAGCATCAGATGTGCAGGAGGAAGTCATGGGTTCCTATTGGGCCTTTCAAGTATGGAAGTTCTAAGGAGAGACTGAGTGTAACATTCATTTTCACCGTTTTTAGAGGTAATCATAACTCTCTGCAGCAGTGTGTATGTGTGTGTGTGTGTGTGTGTGTGTATAAGCATAAAGTCGAGAAGACGCACATTACAACCAGGGCTGATGATGTGAAATAGATGGGATTATTGCTACTGGTAGGGTCTTCTTGCTAGCAGCAGTAAGGTTTTGCTGGAAGCAATAACACACGTGAATTATGGACCTTCCTGTAACGAGAGAGCTGAGAGTTGCACACCTGTGGAGACAACAGGCAGTTAGCAGCCTTCTCAGGTCAAAAACAGCCCTCTGATGAGGCTGAAACATGGCAGAATAAGACACTCTCGTCTGATGGCTGTATCAAAACACCCATGAGGTGTACTCTCATCAGGTGGCCTTTTACACCGCTTCCTGTTAGAGGCATTGTAAAAAGATGTTACATCTCAACTCCTCAGTGTTTCTCTCTGGTATTCACATAGTTATATTGATTACTGGTCAATTTAATTAGATCGTTAGTTGGCTCTTCTAATCTCAGGTTTGGCAGCTTTTAGACCTAAATTAAATTCAAGGTGAGTTAACCTTATCAAGTCGGTCAATATCAGATCACACACACACAGCGCTTCACCTGAGTTCAAATTATGCAGTGGACATAAAATGTGAAGTTATTTCCATAAAATCTAAATCTCAGATTTCATCTAAATAAAACACGTTTGCTGTTGATAGGTGTAACGCAGATTGACTGACATGTCTAATACAGAGGGAGTGTGTGTCGGTTGGTCTTCTCTTTCATTTCTTTTTTATGTCACTCCCTCCTCATATTGTCTTCTACTTCTCAATCAAATTTACTGTGTAGTTGACGAAACACTTTCTACCTTGTGTCTGTGATTTTATTTTTGAAACTTTCGGCATTTCATTTTTTAAAATATCTATATATGCTCTCAGGACTAATTTGGTCATGTTGCTGATCTTAATGGAAACACACTCTACTGTTGCACTCACCAGGATAAGAGCAGAAACTAAATTATAAATATGACATTGCCTCTATCTCAAACTACTAATCTGTTCCACTCTAAATCTAATAGAAATAAGAGAGATGTACAGCGCTCATACATTCATATGGGATACTTTTATCATCCCTGAGGCGGCACACACAGAGATGAAAATACTGGCGAATTTACAGTAGTTGCTGTAACTCATGTACCCTGAGACAGAAAGAATGAGGAAAAAAT
>JAVQJL010033568.1:0-11190 GCA_036024295.1 Nannoperca obscura
CCCCCCCCCCCCCCCCCCCCCCCCTGTTTTATAGTAAAGTGGCGTTAAGAATTTTCTGGAAACATTTGGAAATTACTATAAAATCTGACCTCAAGTCAATAAAGAGGCAATAATTGCAACTGTATTACACTCTGTTAATGGACGATGAGGAATGTCTAATGGCCACGTCTCAGCCATGTTCATGGGTCTAATGCACTGGAGGCTAATCAAGAGACCTTTGGCCTCCAAAAGCATAAGTAATAAAGCTGTCTTGGCGCACTGATCAATACAGACTGCATACAGTGGAAAGTACAACCCCCTATTTTTTATTTAAATATAATATATATGATATTCTGGGAACGGAGCCATCTTTGAAAGATTTGTCATTTAAAGGGTTGAAAAGAACATTTACATGGAGATGTGCTGTAAAATAGAAAGGTGTTCTATCTTCCTCTGCGATCAGCGTTTCAGTCAAAGCCACAGCTCTTATTTTCCACCTCAGGGCAGCGGTGACTTCACTGGTTCAGCATCTCTTTGCCTTTGCAAGTGCTGCTCCCTCAGCATGTAGCTGGCACCCTTCGATGAGTTATGATCACGCCTCTGTAATGACCAGGAACTCAAATCCTGTTGAACACACCGTTTCGCCGGCAGTGGTGGGAAGCGGGGTAAGAGGGAAGGGAAAGGAGAGAGAGGGAGGGAGGGGGTTAAATATTCTACAGCTTGGTCCGATCTCGCCAGTCTTCAAAGAGTAATGAAGCAGCTCCACAGATCCACCACATACACCCCTATCTCTCCGCCTAATGAACGAAGGAGCCGCGCCCAGGTGAAAAATGAGCCCGCTCAACACATCGCCTTAAGAGAAAAAAATGGGATTCCTTTCCATTGCAAAACAGCCCACATCCCCACCTACTACAGCTCACCCCCCCTCCTCCTCCAAACTCTGATTTCAGTGGGGATGATTGATTAAACCAAAAACAGCCCCCCCCCCATCCCCCAAACCCAATCCTCTACACTGCTGCATCTAATTTGTTTTGTGCTATTGCAGTGGTCTGTGTTTACAGCTTCATGATTTCACCTACGGAGACATTTGTGTAGGCTGGTGCCACACATCTGATCAGGTATTCACCGGTCAAATTAAGGCCTAATGATAATTGGACACAGTCAAGGAATCATTTTTGACAGTCAGCTGACTCAGTATATGTGGAGTAAAGTCATCAAAAACGTGTTGGCAGCATTTTCCAATCCAACGTTGTCTAGCGCTTTTGAGGTTGTTTGCGATTTAGTTTGATCAACAGAATGCTGAAAAGCCTGAAGGGAAAGTATTTGAAGCAACAAACAGAGAGAAAAAGGGGGTGTTCAGCATTAATACAACCACGGCCCTGAAAGTCAATGAATGCAGTGCTTCAGTCCCCTCAGGCCCCGGCAGTGCCGAGATGCAGATCACAAGGCGTTTGCCGTGCCCTCTTGATGTCCCGTTGAGGTCGTTGCCCAGCTGGTGTGTTGCATTTGACGTAACCTGGCACGTCTCAGCGCTGCTGTCTGGGACCGCTTGTCAACCCTCGGAAAAAGCCCTGAAAATGTTCTTTAGCTCTTCTCATCTGGAGCTCAGGTTGGCCTCTCCCCTTGGAAGCACATCAGTCTCTTTCTTTTGATTCCCTAGCAGGGTCTGAGTGGTAACTCTGACGCACAGTGATGCCTGCAGGATGAAGCCTCTGATAACTGGAGGGACAGCTTAGTTAAGAAGTCAAAACAAATCAATGCCAACTGAATGGGAAAACCAGAAGCTCGTCTCCCATCACGGGAATAAATACGTTTTTAGACAAGGTGATGGACATTGTAATGCAGTTGAAATGTAAATCAGGTATCTCCTCATATAAGAAGTGGGTAAAAGGCTTTGGATTAATCAAAATGATCTAATTGATCTGGAAATCCAAGGCTAGAATAATTGTCTTTATATTAAGACACCTTTAATAAGCTGTACCTGCTAAACAAAAGTTTGCATCATATTGAGATCTTCTGCTCCCCTCGTAAGATACTGTTAGTGTTTCTAAACAACTGCATCATTTTTATTTCATTTCTGGGGGAGCTGTCTACTGGGAACTGCTCGTTTTAATACAGCTTAACAAGGTAATAACAACTACACCTGAACATACAACAAAATGCAGCTAGGAAAGAAACATGGATTTGTTTTCATAACATTTGATGCTATTATACAGCATTGAGCAGTTTCTGATTGGCCTTGTGCAGAATTGACATATTGATTGAAATAACAAAGCCCTACCTCTGCAGGTCAACCAACTGAGGGCTTGAACAATCAAAAGTTCACCACTAAAAAGGTCAACCCTGAGGCTCCACGTAGTACATTGGAAAGCTGGAAAACTCCTTATCAGTTGTTTCATTGATCAGTACTGGCCAAACATACGACAGGAAGAAACTGCTCTTTACACCTGGCATTTTTACGGAAAATGAATATGGAGTGGGTTTGTTCATTTATTCTCACTTAATCGTATTGGATGTGCACCATTAGCCAAGCTTTGTATTGCATGTATCACTACAACGAACTGGAGCAATTGGTATCACAATATATTTACTCAGACAAGTGTTGAAAATGAATTGCAAACCTTCAATGGGCCAATAAATGTCCACTGAACCACAACTGTGCAATATCTCTTCTTCATTCTCGGTGTCTCTGTGGTGCGGAGGGCAGATGATAGGATGTTTCTGTAAATGAGTTTGGGGAGTGAGTGCAGGTCACAAGTGAAGAAGATAAGGCCTGTGCGCAGATGAAGCCATTTTTCACCTGAATGAGAGTGAACCTCTGGTCTGCGTCGGGATGTGCTACATGATTGGTGTCTGACATGTGCTCCTTACCACCACATGCACAATTTTTGAGAGGAAACGTGGCAACTATCAACACATTTAAGAGTCATTATTTGTTGTGGATACGCGTGACTGACTCATAGAGACAGTAGCAGGGGACTCCTTGCTGAAGACTTACGTTTGTACACTTTACCAATAATTTTGTAATCTGTTTAATTATACACATCATCGCACCACACATTGAGTTCTGATATTATCATTGTACACTTGAAGTGAAAGCTACTGTAGCAATTGTCTTTAGTCGCTGGCAAATTACCACATTTATAATTGAATGGAAATATTATTCAGTGCCATGCTTCCATTCACTCTCTAGTACAAAAGATACATTTAGAATCATTTTTAAATCAGTATTACGGCTACATTTGACGTTTAAAAAATATCAACAAAACTGAGCAACATTTACACACTTTAACAAGCTCCCATAAAAAAAGTGATGAAACAGCACTGGCTTCCTTAAAAACAAGAAATGGTAAAAGAAAAGTTCATCCTCCTGCTTTGAGCTTATAAATCTTTGTATGCATGCTGAAGACACCCTTGGGAGAAGCACATAGAGGTCCAGTTTCCAAATAGCCAATCATAACCTCCAGCTTTACCGTATGGCTGATGCATTTCTATGGCAGCCGTATCATTTATTGTATACATAATACAGGAGTCTATAAGGGTCTTGGACTCCAGCCTCAGCTGAGAGGATGTACTACTGACATGCTTATCTGTGCCCTGGCAGCCCTTCTCAGCAACACAATCACACTCCAATACACCCTGAATTACTTTGAACAAAACAAATGGCATTTGCCATTCCAGGAGATAAGCAAAGGGGGCATGTGTGAAATAGACAAACAAACAAAAGGGACAGTTGGAGGCAGCAGTAGAGTTAATCTTGGGCTGGGGCCGGATTAACGGCCATGCTTGCATTTTCTTGGAGAATAATCGAAGAGGTCCTGGGCTTATAACTCTATCCAAAAACAAATAAAAAATAAAAAGGAGGCACTTCTGGCTATGGAAGCTGCAAAGAGTCAATGAAGAGAGAAATAACTAGGAATAAAGAGGACAGGCTTTGACTGGTTGAGTCCACATTTTCATTTCATGGCCTGTGGGGGCAGCTGCGGACCTCTAAAATCAGCTTGGGGCACAATGCAGAGAGTTTTATTTTTGGGACTTTACTGGCATCTTAAACAGCCTTCTCTCTGTCATTCACATGGATGTACATATCTATTTCCCTTTCTATTTCATTCCACTGCTCCCAGGAACACTCTTTTATGAAAAAGCAACTGAAGCAACTGAAGTTGGTAAAGATGTATCTGCCTGTCAACGCCAGTTTATGTCTTACCCTCCCCACATTGCCTCCCAGATTGGGAGAAATTGTCCATGCCTGAGGTCTGCAGGACCCCAAAATGGCGACATCCAATCATCGCCTGCCTAGGCAGCCCGACTTCTCAGTAAAGCCACAGGAAGCAGGCTGATTAACACCAGGGCAGTGAGTGCTGCACCTCTCAGTTGCTCGAAAGTAAAAAAAAAACAACCCTCAAGAGCAAGGTAAGCCTGTCTGCTCAAAGACAAGTGTGCATGGTAGAGGAGAGCAGAGGAGCAAGTGAACCCATCTGACATTTGCTATTCTCGTTTTTCTTGCTGGCCTTTCTCAATGGAGTAGGCATACTGACTCATAAATAAATTAAAGTGAGAGACATTGCTTACATTTGTTAAAAAACTTTGGAATGAGGGCCTTTGCTAAAATACCTTTAAAACAGTTGAATGGTAGAGGATATTTGATGCTAAAATAAAGCATTTAATATCCTTTAACGTTGTGAATTGTGTCACTTTATGTGCCCTAAAAAGGTAAATAGCTAACAAATAGCAAAGGGTTTTAAAGAAGGGCTCGCTGGAAAATCTTAAAGCTGCACTATTCCATATTTTAATGTTAACAGAAAAAATGCAAATGAGCTAACTTAGCATTAGCTCAAGCTGTAGATGCTTAAGCTGACGTTTGAGCAATGTGGCTCTGTAATTAATTTCAGGTTAGCATAGCATAAGAGATATCCTAAAAATAGTTGTACTGTATTTTTGCTGCTCTGTGAGTACATGAAATGCCCATGTCACTCATTTACTTCATAAATGTGACAACATGAAGAGATAGAAGATTTCAGTTCAATAACAGCAAACTGAAGGTGCACAAAGATTGCATTATTAAGACAAATTTTCATTCCAAAATTGAATCTCTGTTCATTGGGACTTAAGCAGTTTCTTCATTAGCAAACACAGTTGCTGGAGAATATCCTATTGCAGGTTTATACCCTTCCATGTAGCCAATGTAGGAGAAATGAATCAAGCGGTGAACCATTCATTCACCTCCTATTCTTTTCAAGATGATGGAAAACAATTTTGTGTCTTCTCCTGTCTGCTGTCATAAATCAAAACGTGTGCCATGGCGAGCAGCTGTCAGGCAGGTCCAGTGTGTAATTAACACACTCATCGCCGTTTTCATATACACCGTTCTCTTGTGTAGACACACTTGGCTTCTGACTGGTGCAGAGTCTAATTACAATTACTGAAACAACATTCAGCACAATAAACATTCGAAAGGATGTTTCAGCACTGGCTCAGATTTGTGATGAATTACCACGCAGCCATATTATTTAGCTCTGCATGATTAATGGTGATTTAAATAAATAAACTCATCCTCGTTGTTGTGCAGTTGCATTATTTTCTCTGTGCGTGCCTGAAATAGGTTTGTAATGCAAGATAATAAGCAGAATGAAAAATGCCTCAAATTAAAAAGCCACTGTGACTATGAATGTGGACATGTGACAGTGTGGCCTTTTTTTGTGAGGAACTGGAAGCCTTTTGGAAAAAGCGCTGCACAGTAAAGCAGAGGTGAGCAGAGTTGACATCTGAACAATTGCTTTCTTGCTTGCGATTCCAGTTCCTTAATGTTGTACAATGCCTGGACACCCAGTACCACTGAGATGCTCCCTCTTGTGTGCATTTTTATTGATGATGCGACCCTTTTCATGGTAAATATTCTAACACACACCAACTGTGGTGGGGACAACGCACATTTTCTTCCTACATTCTCATCTTTTAAAAGGTCCAATACCCATCCGTTTGATTTATGAAGTTAATATCAGACCTCACTCTGTGTGTCAGCAGGGTGCCTTAAGGACTGAATAAAACCTAATGCTGACCAACCTGCCACGTAATCATTCTAATGCCACTATTTATGAATATTGTCGGTACTGAGTTGAGAAGATGAAATAAGAGAATTACAGTTCATTGCCCATGAGTTCACCTAATTAGGCCATTAATTAACTCCAAGGGGCACATTATGGGATGGTAACTTTGCTGCATATGCTGTTTAATAGTGTGTGTGTGTGGGGGGGGGGGTGTACATGTAAGAGGGAAGCACAAAAATATGTCTTCTCGTCTTGGCCCTGTCTTCATCAGACAGTCCAATTAAAGTTTTCGACCCTTTCTCACTACATCTGGTCATCAGATCACCCCACCTTAATTATCAAGGCACTGCTCTAGATGTACATGCATTTACACAGTACATTTTCTTTTAGATTAGGTTGCATGTAAACAGTATGCAAAGAGGTTGATAACATTGCCTTCTAATTTTCTCATTTTATGCCCAGTGTTCACTTGCCAGCTCGCCAGAGTTTAGTTGGTGTTAGATTAATTGGCTTGCATTTAAATATGAAAAATAAAAAAGATTGGAAAGAGGATTTACCACAAATGAACCCTGATCCAAGCACTGCAACAATACATTTTACAGTACAGTCGTTACATAAATAATGGCACCACTCAGAGAACTGTCCACCTGTCAGTCAGGGAACATGGTGTAAAAATTAAAACGAATGCCACAGGCAAGTTTGGCAAATAATTTATTAAAGTCAGTTAGTCAGAAGTGAACTATTCATGAAGCAGTGAAATCATTCCATTGATTCAATCACAATCACAATAATGTACAGTAACTCACTTCACATGAACATTATTTCCATGCAGCTATATTTATTGCCTTCACAGTGAACTGTTCCTTAAAGAGCTCAATCATTTGCCCCCTATGACAGAGCTTGTAGAAGGCTGGGTAATTGTCGAGGGACTGTGGATTGCCTGAAGGGTCAATGCTGTTCCACACTTTGTATACCATTACGCTCCCTTTAATTGAATTGCAGAAAGTGCAGTTAATTAAGCGATTAACACTGAGAACATGGGAGCTATCAGAGAACAAAAAGACCCCCTGATGGTGGACAGTGCAGCCACTGACCTTCTCTGGGGGAACCTGTCTCTGCCTCAAAAACTGTGCTGATGCCACTGCTGTTTATGCCAGAGCTGTTGCTTTTTATTTTTCAGACATAGGAGCAACTGGGGCGTTTCTGGCATAGGATGGCAACTGTACTTGGAGGTATTTTCAATACACATGATGATACAGATGATAATAAAAAATGTATTCAGTAAGTTTCCATTCATTCTTGATGTGTGCCCAATTGCATGCAAATTAATAGGCTATATTTATAAATTTTTCTCCGTTTTAATATATTTAATTGCATAAATGCTGTGTTTTTATAATGTTTTGAACGTAAACATATTCTTCAATAAAAAGGTGTTACACAACGCAATCCATACAAAACATTTGGTTCCCGACACATGATGGCATAGTGACAACTTGCAGGGTTAGTTGGTGAACCACTATAGCATACTAGCTAACCACCAGTATGCTAGCTGGGAACATGTTAACACTATTCAATCACAATAGCTCCCTGTAGCTTTCAGTACTGTTCCCTTCACTTCCCCTGGCAGATTTTATTATCATGATTGTACATCATTCCATTCAACTAAGGGTTGATGTATTTGTACCATTGACACCTGTCTCATAACTGCATGCTAACACATTATAAACTAATTAGCTCAATTGTGGACTCTCCGACTCTCGGATCCCTGAAAGGTTAGCACTGTCAAGATGGCTTGCTAATTGGTCAATGATGAAAATTCGCAGGTCAAAGTTTAAATTAAACTCGCTGTGAAAGATCAACACAGATTTACTGCATCCTCTTAATCCCAATAAAATACATTTTCACCATGAATTGTGTGGTTTTAAATGCTGGTGTGTCCAGGTCTTAAGAAAACCGGAATCTTTAACACCTTCAACATGTCTCATTTCAGGATTGTGACTACATTTGTCTGTGCTGGATTGCATTTAAACCTGATTTTTAAGTGACTATATCAAGATTTTAATGTCTTTTCAGCCTAAATCTACAGTATAATTACATATTTTAAAAAGTACATTTCACTCATACTTTTTATTTGTGCTCTGCATTTAGATTGATTTGTATTCTAATGCTCAATGAACAGCTCCTGATGTAAGACCAGCACCTTACTGAAGAGTAATGCAGCATATTCTTAACCTCATGTCTTTTGATGCGGGAGGAAACTGTAGCACCTGGAGGAAATCCACATAATCCACAGAGATAAGCCCCCGTGGGGTTTGAACCCAGGTCTTTCCTGATGTGAGGCGTTAGTAGAAACCACTTTAAAACTCTAGCATTAACTGCAAACTGCCTCCTGAACAGCAGTGAGAAAGCTCCATTGAGAGAACGTTGTCTTCAAGAGTGGTGCTTTTAGATTTAACTTTGATACACCAGTCAGTTTGGTAAACATGAACAAGCTGTGTCATAAGTATTAAAGTTTTCTTACCGTTGAAAACTTTCTTAAACTTGTCAATCTATTCTATAAACACTAGATTTTTAACCCCTGTCAGATTCCTTTATACCTTGTATAATCAGCACGGCATATCACTTCTTTTCATATTTACATCCAAATTGTCATAAAGCGCCTTGTCTCTGCCAATTATTTTTGACAATATGTTACAGTCTGACTGCTGCGTGCTTGATTTCCTGCCCTTCCGGATTGAATCTGAAAAAAAGAAAAAAGAAACGTTGCTCTGTAAGTTGTGTAAGTTCAATCAAGAAGCTCATCCCCGTCACGCTTGCTCTCAGAGATCTCAGATTTTTACTTTGTGTTTAAAATTATCTAACTGATAAATGTCCTCGTTTGTCAGTCTAGTGAGTGTGCTGCTTCAATCCTCCACCACTTCATCATCACCAGAGGTAAAGCCCTGTCTATTTCTCTCCAAGGCGGGGATCATCACTTCATTATAGGGGTTTACCCCCTATAAATAATTCCTGCATTGGGATCAACACTGAAGCTCTTGCCTTATATATTTTAATAAGCATTTGATTTTATGCTCCACTTTCTCTGTCTCCCCTGACAGAGAACATACACTTTGTTGTCGTTAATATGACCAAATATGTTCATGAGTACCTTCAGAGAGGTTTGGTGTATCAGATCTTCAGTGCCTCTCATCTACGCCAGGGTTTTGCCCTCTTTTTTTTTGCTACCCCTGATTGTAACGATGCATTTTAATGCCTGGTAAAGGGGGGGGGGGGGTCACTGAATAAAACGTGTATAAGAGGAGAGTGGGTTGCTGGAGGATTTCTGGATGGACACACACACACACACACACACACACACACACACACACACACACAAACACACACACACACACACAGACAGACTGTGCCTGTCGGCCTAGTGTCTGTCATCATAATGAAGTATCTAGAGAGGGGCAGCGGTGCCATTAGGCAGACAGATGTGAGGCATGGAGGGAGTGACACAGGGTGAGAATGACACTGTGGTTTGTGAACATGTGAGGAAGATGGGCAGTGGAGCTGCGGTCTGCCATCCGAATAGGATCAAGAAACCAGTGTGTCAGAGTTGAAAGATTACATCTGTATTCACTGTCAGCAATGCAACTTCCATGGCTGAGTGTGGGAGGGCACAAGAGATGTTATTATGTGGTAACTAGCTGCAATACTGCTGAAAAATGGATGGATTTTCTCTGTATATACAGTTGCAAGGAATGATGAAATATGTTTAGTGTATAAAATGTCTAAAAATAGTTAGAACATGTCCAAAACATTCTCCCATAGCCCAAGTTTCATCTTGAAAATTGTTCCTTTGGGTCAACAGTTCCTAAAGGGCTAGGCAACCGAAAGACATTCATTTTAGATAAGTTAATATCTTGATTAATCAATTATCATAATAGCTGTTTAGTGAAGATCCCCTCCAGAATGACTTTTAAGATATATAATTACCTGCCTAGAAGACTATTTGTGTCTGATATGGTTAAAAAGTTAAATTACCTAGTGAAAAAAAGCCTAATTTTACATCTACACCTTCTTCCTTAAAAATTGAACTCATGGACACAGATGTCTCTTACTCCACTGAAAAGTCCATTCTCAGTGTACGTCCACTGGAGGGTTCCAGTTTCCGCAACACACTCTACAACGTGAATAGTGTACTAGACCACAATTGGCTTCCTAACTAGTTGTGATGTCACGTAATCATGTTGTACGCACATGTCTTAAACTTAAAATTTCAGGTGAGCGCAGAGGAAGTGCCCCTCAGCAGATGAATGTGAAAACAGACTTCTCATGACAAACTCTGCTTGTACATCATTCCGCACAGCAAAGGTCAAACCAAGTGAAGTGCAATCGATGAATCCTTTCAGCACTACGTGTAAATGCATCTTATCTGTGATGGAAGGGGAAAATACAAAGACTTAAAGAAGCAAAGTTTAAAGGGCAAAGTCATATTCTCTGTTAGGGAGAAAAGTGAGGTCCTTCTCTTGTCTTCTTCAAACAAACAATAAAGAGAATTCCCACGCCAGATATTCCTTTCAAAATGCTTTTTCAACTGTCAAGAAGAGAAATGCAGTATAAGCGCACGTCTCTTTGACTGCATCATAAGATGGGAATTCCCATTTCCTTCCTCCTCCTCCTCCTCCTCCTTCCTCCTCGCTTCTCTAATGATGACTAATATGTCTCGTCCCTCATCCAATCGTAATTTCAGAGATGACAAATGCACGTTATACTTTTCACGCACTTGCCTCCGCCTTTTCTCAGACTCCAAAGTATGACATCGACTGATACTCAGGGACTTGGCTGCGACTCGCTGGCTTTGAGTGACACCTGTATCATTCAGTGGAAAATTCTGTTTAAAATAAGGCCTGGTTTACATGTATAATTAATTAGGTTAATCTCTTAGCTGAGGCATGACAGGTAATCATTAATGGCAACTGCTAGTCTGGAGAGTGCCTAAAGAGGAGTGACTTATAATAAATTAAATAAATGGGTGGCTTTCACAGAGAGAAGGGGTCTAAGTACACTACCGTTCAAAAGTTTGGGGTCACCCAAACAATTTTGTGTTTTCCATGAAAAGTCACACTTATTCACCACCATACGTTGTGAAATGAATAGAAAATAGAGTCAAGACATT
>JAVQJL010033569.1:0-47138 GCA_036024295.1 Nannoperca obscura
AACTGTCTGATTTATCTCTGCGGGCTGTGAGCGACACACACACACACACACACACACACACACACACACACACACACACACACACACACACACACACACACTGCTGCGTTGGAAAGAAGAATATCCCTCTCTTCCATTCTGCAAAGCATTCAGCTTTAAGGCATGTGAGGTACAGTATTTCTCATGTCTCTTCTTCTCGTCTCATTCCCGCCATACTGCCAACACCTCATGAATAATGCATCGCTTTGATTAGGAAGAGAACACCTTTGAAGATGAAAGCCTTGACACTGATTCAAGAACAAGAGTGGAGCTCATAGTACCTTATCACCCTACTAGAGCACTGCGCTCTCAGAGTGCAGGTTCCTTGTGGTTCCTAGAGTCTCTAAAAGTAGAATGGGAGCCAGAGCTTTCAGCTATCAAGCTCCTCTTTTGTTTACGGGAGGCAGACGCCCTCCTCACATTCAAGAGCAGGAACTGTATGTTCCCCCCCCTTTCAACCTAACCGGCAGATGAGCGCCCACCTAGAGCCTGGTTCTGCTCGAGGTTTCTACCTGTTAAAAGGGAGTTTTTCCTTGCCATTGTCCCCTAGTACTGCTAGTACTAGTACTGCTCATGGTGGGATCGTTGGCTCTTTGTGTGTGTGGAAGTTGGTCTCGACCTGCTCCATAGAGTGCCTTGAGATAACTTTGTTATGATATGGCGCAATATTAATAAAATTGAATTGAATTGAACTTGCCAGCTGTGAGGAATATAACACTAATGTCCATTACTGTACTGTTGGTGTTGTAGGTGTAAAACATGTTGACACATGTGCAACACATATCCAAAAAAAAGAATAATAATCATCAAAGGATGACAGACTGTGAACCAATAATAATATTTGCATGAATGTGGTTTTAGATGTGTGCTACAAGATGCATGTACTTGTGCATGTAATAATTGTAATTACTGTCCTGTTATTCCTGATCATCTGGCTTTCAGCTGATTTTCCCAGAACTGTGTGGTATTGTGATAAGAATTAATCACAGTCCATGGCTCGTACTGGAGAACATGTAGTGGGGACAGTAAAACATGTCTGTTACTGCACCACATTAAGAGCTATTAAAGAAACACTGCAGTGATTGTACACATAAAGGCCATATTACTCATCATGTTAGTACTTAGCTTTGACAGGGAAAAAGACCTATATGATGTCAAAGTGATGTCATCAGGGTTACCTCAGCTTGGGATTGGAAACTACACTTCTCAATAGTGTACTAATCAAAAACACAACACAAAAAACAATTGTGAAAAAAAGTTGTAATGTTATAAATAAACAGTAAACATTTTGAGGCTGGAATATTTCAAAATTCATCATTTGACACAAAAAATGACTGCTGATCCCTGTTTACTACAATACTGTTGGTTTGGGTCCTGTTAATGGTCTCTCCAGTCTTTCATGTCCTCATGTCCACTGTCTCCTGATAAATCTGGAAAGGACATTAATGAGAGAAGAGATGACCTAGCAGCCCCACTGAGCTACAAAAATGGCTAACAATGCAATGTCCACTTCAAAGGCAAATTGGAGAGGTTTTCTATGTGTGTGTTTGTGTGTGTGCATGTGTAGCGTGGCTGTCAGGATATGAAAGGAGCTTTGATAAATCTGAATGGGCTCTCTGCTTCACAGACTAGGCCACTCTTTTAGAGAGAGAGAGACAAAGAGAAAGAGGAGAGAGAAGATGATTTGGAGGTTTTGAATGTGAAGGTTGTATTGTGATTGTAAACATGATTTTTGTTAATCTGCTCCTCTACAGATTGTGTTCTGCTTTGGTGGAGGGATGCATGACTAATCTTCTGTGTTAACTCCAAATATTACATAATGAAAGGATTCCCTCACCAACTTTCCCTCTCTGACACTACAACTACCCCTCCCCCATACCACAATAACATACAATGCGACTCTCTCCACAGCTGAGTGACAATAGTAACCATGGCAACTACATGTTCATATCATAAAATATAGAGGGGGGGCGGCTGTAGAAACAGTTTTTGATTAGAACAGTTTGCAGGCCGACCTGAGCAATGTGTTTATCTGTAAACAGATCTGTGGCTGCTCGCCCAAATGGGGCCACACTTTCACTATCGTTATCATTATGTGTTATTACATTATTTGGGGTCTTAGAAATATTTCTGCGTGAATTAGTGCACAACAGTGCTGTAAGATATTTTCTGTGCACAAATATGCACCAAAGTTGGCTATTGTGGGGGACATTGGAGGGGAGCCATTTGAGGCGCGTAGGAAAATATGTATAGCTCAGTTATGAAATCAGTTATTTGATATGGAACAAAGCAGGCTGTCAAGAAAACTCTTTTTATGGGATTAACAAAAGCCTGGTAGGGTTTTTTTAATTGTTGTAAAAGACTGAATTCTCAATTTTTTACATTGAGATAATGAAACTGACACAGCTGCATATGCATGACACAATAGGAAAACACCACAAGTCAACATATTTCCTCTCTAGCACGTGTAGCACAATATCACGTCATTACTGACTGGTTACTATAGCGCCTGCTTTTGGTGGATTTAGGTGATAATTCAACCCAGTCTGCTACAAAATACATTCGTGTGTAGCTGCAGTATTTCACATTAGCATGGGAGTGCTCATTGGGAATATTCATTCCTAGACCACTCTGAGTAATTGGGCATCTGATTAGGTTGGCTCCTGGACAGTTCCCTTAGAAAGAGGAGCCCCTGGGGCTCAAGAGATTATATATCTGGATTGGGATTGCCTTAGAATCTCTAGAAGGAAGAGAAAGCTGAGATGTAGCTGAGGATAAGAACATCTGGGAAACCCTATCAGCACACTAAGTAGTCAAAAAATGATTATTTTTAAGTTCTAGAGGATTTAATTGCTGAAAATCATTCATCTTTGTGACATGACAATGCTCAAAATGAGGAGTGGGAAATACGTTGGCCTTTGTGACATCTCTATTCTTCCTGAGCATCTAACACAACAGGTTAACTCCAAGCACAATGAGTAGGTTGAGTAACTCAGATTTGTATCATGTACATCTCTTACTGGATAACTTGCTTCTTGTGTGAGGTAAACCAATGTGGATGTTGTTTTATGGGAGCAGCATCACCTACATCAATATCCTGCATAGCTCTGCCAATGCATATGAAGGATATTTCTGTTCCTAATTCAAATTAAAAGTCCAAATAGAAAATGAAGAGAGATAAAATTAAAAAGATTATTATTTTACTACACTACTAGGAATAATCAGGTCATAATTAAAATTCAAAGTCCAAATTGAAAATTGAAAAAGCAAATTAAAATTGTGAAATGATGATGACAAAAGTTACATTTAAAATTCAAAAGCTTAAATACAAATGCTCAAACTGAAAGCTCAAATTAAAAATTTTAATTGAATCAAGTGCATTATTATTTATTTTGCATTTGCACTTTATCATTTGGCATTTGACATTTGGTGTTTTAAATTTGATCTTTTCTATTATTATATTACTTTTCTATGAGCATTTGTATTTAAGCTTTTGCATTTTAAATGTAACTGAGTTTACCATTGGAACTTTAAAAGTTATGAAAGGACCCACAGCTCGTCATGTCATACAGTTGCAAGAAAAATGTGAACCATTTGGAATTTCCTGGATTTCTGTATAAATTGGTCTTAAAATGTGTTCTGATCTTCATCTAAGTCACAACAATAGACAAACACAGTCTGCTTAAACTAAAACCACAAACAATTATATGTTGTATGTATATGTAATGTATATGTTTTTATTGAACACACCATGTAAACATTCACACTCACAACATTCATTCTGTATTTTGACAATTCATATTTACAATTGGACTAATCAGAATTATATTTATATGTATTATATATGCTCTAATCAATATTTAAATTTAACTAACTAAATAACTAGTAAAGAGCCATTGAGTTGAGGAAAATCTAATAAAAGATATTTACAATACACTTTCTCCTATCCTAAATGTGAATTCCAGATATCTCCATTTAAATTTCACTGCTTATTTAAATATATCTTAATTATCTTTGTGGATATCTCAAACTAAGATTATTGAAATCATGGGAAGTGAATGAGGCATTAAGATGCTCTTCCTGATTAAACGTTAAGCTTTATTAATCAAAATGAAATTGTGGATATCTGAAACTGACTCTGTACCCCTCCAGTGTTGGTAAGCATTATGTGGTCATTTTCAAATAAACACAGGAGATTTATTTCAGTGCTACAGAAATCATGAGCCATCTTCCCCCAATATCCAGCTTTGATCCTAAGTAGGTCATACTGTACACTGTGACAATAGAACATATTTATTTTATCCCCTTATTCCACCACATTGCATCTGACGTACTGTACAGGTACATCATTAGTATAAAACATTACACTGTAAATGGGGAAGGAATTTCTCTGAATTAAGAATGAATCTAAAGAGTTTCTCGTTTGGGTATGTCCCAGCCATAAAAATTATGACTCTTGTTTGTCTTGAAATATAGAAAACAGAGGTACAAATGTCCACAGAGGTCGGTTGGTCTCTTTTGGCCAACAAAAAGGTGGACTTTGACATGGAACTCAACTGTTCGTTTCCTATTTCCTTGTGAGTCTCTTTGTTGGTTTCTTTTAACAATGATAACAATTGTCTCCTGATCTTAACTACATGGTTAATATTTTAACTATGACAACAAAGCTCTCCTAACCTAAACCAATTTGAAAATTCAAGCCAAACCATGCAGTTTCTCTAACTTTAACCAAGTTGTTTTTGTGCCTTAACTTTACAATATCTGTGCAAGATTAGACAACAATCTAAATTGTCCTGGTGACAGAGGAGTCTCACACATGTGTTTGTTCTGGAGGGCAGTTAAAAAATGGACTTGTCTTTTAATTTGGGGGGATTTGGTATTGCTCTGTAATCTTGTTTCTTCCACCACCAACCTCCCCCACCCCCAACCTATCAGCACCACCTCCCTCACCCCTGACCCACCACTACCCCTTTAAAGAATAAATAAAGAACATCCAGGGGGTACTAGGATGTGTTCCTCTCTGACTCTTCTTATGTTGCATAAATGAGCTGCTCGCTGTAGAAAATAGCCGTTGGGTTGTCCATTAATTATAAGGTTGGTGGTTTGACCTGTGGTTCCCACTGTCTGCATGGACAAAGTGGAAGGACACCGTCCTTTGTTCATCCCGTTGCAAGACAGAGATCTCTGGACTACCCTGCTACACTCTATTGAGAGTATAAATATGCACAACAAATTCCATGGAAATCTTCATGTCATGTTGCTCAAGTTAAAATGTTGATGATAATGACATAATGACAGTAAAGGGAGTCCAGTCAGTTGTTATCCAGATAACTTGCTCAGGACCAAGGGTTTGGATCATCATTGCCATCTTTAGGCTGTGCCATTAATTAAGCAATATTGATATGTTTTGGGGATGTTTGTTCTGTCTTGTGATTTTGCTCTTGTTGTTACTGTAACTTCCAATTTTCTGCGTGGCTGCAGGAAATGGTTTTCATCCAACACATCTCCTTTAACACTGAAAAGCACCAGGAACATGAGCACTTAGACACACTGGTATTTTAAAAGATGTATAGCCCAAAACTACATACAATGACCTCCTGTCTTACTCCCACAGCTGAATTGATAAGGTGTTGTGCTGTTGCCAGTTTTACTGACCTCACATGCTGGACTACACCCACAATCTCATCACCTTCACCTCCTGAAGCCATATCAAATTTCTAATCATACAAACATTTATGATTAATTTATCACGTATTAGATCACATTTACCTTAATCACCAGTGACTTGCAAAAAAGAGATGAAGATTATATTAATTATCATTATTATCAACAAAGGGGTCCAAACTACTTCAATTGAATGTGCTGATAATGTCATACTAATGTGTTATACTTGGTGTAACATGGTGTAAAACTATTCAGTTTGGTTTCTGTCTTGGCTCATGCACATTACCAAAGGTCAAACTGAAGGTACAGTTTCTTTCCATCTGAATATATTTACAGTGCCAATATTGACATTTAGATAATAGACCACACACAAACATACTAGACATCACAAAACTCCTAGAGTAGACTGCAAATCTCCACTGACAAAAAAAAACAACATTGCCCATTTGATATGGAAAGACAAGGTGAAAATATCTCTAGGTTCTTCTGAACAACATAAATAATAAAATTAATACAATTCTCAGGCAGTTTATAATAATATAGATCCATATACTTCATGTCACACATGAAAGATCCTGTCAATGACAAATGAAAGGACTGCTTACATGAGTCATTTTCACCTCTAAAATTCCTATACTCAACTGAGTGTTTGTGAAAGCTGAAACAGAGAACAAAATAATAGTGTGCACAGAATTAGTGAATTCTTGAAGTATTTGTAGACTTCCCTAGTATTTAATTATATATTAATGTTGAAATTTTTAATAAACTAGTATGAATTGATTAGTTAAATGTGCAGCTAAATTATGCATTAAAAAACTCTAATATTAAGCTCTGAATCCACAAAGCCCAGCAATCACATGACAGCTAGCTAGCCAATCAGAGCCCCTGTAGCTGCTCTGTGTGTTGGACATTAAATTAAAAAAAAAAAGGAAAACTCTTAATGTTACAGCAGAAAACAAAAGATTCGTGAGATGGAATATGATTAGATATGAGACTAGCAAAGGGACAGAAAAATTATTTTGAAATTGATTTTGAGATTCTACTTTAAAATGCAATAATAAATTCATAATTTAGAGAAAGAATGGGAAATTATAATTATTCATTGATTTATTGTTTGAATTAGTTTTAGTTTTGAATGCATAAAATATTGATTAAATATTGATTTAATTGATCAAGTTATGATTTTGTTTTCAGACATAATAGTAAAGTCCTCAAATATCCAAAGTCTTCTTTAGTAAGCTCTGTTCCCAGTGGACCACCCTGTGCAGATCTTTCGCAGGTCTTTCTAATCAAAACCAGTGACACTGCTAAATGTATATGGTCTGAATTTTGATGATCCCTATGTCTTCAAAGAATTATTCAATACTTTACCCGATCTATCAGACTCTAATGTGATCATTGGAGAGGATCACAATTGCTTTTTTGTTTCGAAACAGGGTAAATCTAAGAACAGCCAGTTTTGTCTGACTGGAGTTTGGCTCCATCTAGTGTTCTGATGGCACACTGACATTCAGTCCTGCAGGAGGCCTCAGTGTTGCTGAGTTGCTTCAAACTCAACAAATTAGCTGATGGTGCACACACTTGTCTGATCAGCAGCTATTTAAAATCAGGTGTACCTGCAGTTCACCTTTAATCACCTTGGTGTTGTTCAGTGTTTATCATATCTAAGTTGTCAACCAGGTAAAGTGACTCTACTTTGTTTTTATCACAGACAACATGGATAATGCATACGAAAGATTTTTGAAGCCTGCTTTTTTTCACTTGAGGACTTGTTGAATCCTGTCTCGCATGTTATTGCTCTTGTTCATCATATTGCGTTGGATTATATTTGTCAAATTAGATCAAAGCCAAATGTGTTTGGGAGTCTGACTCACTTAAAGTACAGAAAACAGTCTTTAAAACCTTTTTTTTCTTTTCATAGTAACTCATTGAGAAGGACACAATAGGGTTGCAGATGCATGCTTGAAATGGTGATGAATGCAAGTGATTAAACTTATGCTTGGTGTGTAAACATTCATGGCTTCTGACAGCAGGTTGTCATGGAAGGCCATGAAATGTCACTTTAAAATCTAAATCACTTTCTTGAAGCTGCAGGTCACTAGCCATTGCACAACAATTAGTTTTATAGGGAAGACATTTTACTTTATTACCACAGACACGCACTGTAATTTACTTTGACTTGATCTGACATGCACATCCACATGCATCCTCGTGCTACCAGAAACGCCTACTAGAGCAACAAAATGTGTTTAAGGCGCTGCTGAAAATAGTTCCCCACCCCCATCCTACAGTGGCCAGCTGTTTTGGCAAATTAAATTTATGTATCTGAGTTAGGATTTAAATTGCTCCTCCTTCCTTCACCTCCATGTAGGTAGGCTGAATATGGCAGCAACAGCGGCTCTTAACAGACCGTCACCAGCTCAACCAGGACTAAATGGAGAGAACCCACACACTTGCCCTAACAGCGGTATACCAACCTCTGGACAGCATGATCCAGGACTGCACGGTACCAGTCAGGACCCAGGACCTTCATCGTATCTCCAACACCATGTCTCTGCCCGGCCTGTCTACTACATCCCTGCTCCGCCTCCGCCCCCTTTCCTCCACTACCAATGGCCCATGCCCTTCTCTTATAACCCCTTTTCTGGCTTCCCAGGCATGGGTGAGTCTTGTTTGTTTTTTTCTTTTTTTATTTGACATGTTTTAATTCATGTTGTAGACATTCCACGGACTTCCCCTTTTCTATTACAATAAAGGTGAGCGCTAAAGGGACTTACTATTGGATGTAGTGTGTGAGGATGATACAAGGAGTGGCCACAATATGAACACCTGTACAACCCTTGTGTCGTCCAATGTAATAGTCTTGAAATATGTAATATTGTACTGTAAGGTAGTACTTATTGGATTTCATTATATTGCAAGTATCAAGCATTCTCTCGGTTCATTTGACCAATATTATTTTTTTTCTACCTTTTAGGCTATGGTATGGTCATGCCCCCATTCCCTCCTCCCCCTTACATGGAGGCTCCAGCCTACATTCTGCCCCACCCTCACATCCAGCCAGTTGACTACAGACGCTTACTCCACCCCCAGACCCACGCTCCCACCGTGCCCTACCAGATCCAAAACCAGCCCCGCAGAATTCACCTCCCTCATACGGTCCCTATTAGAGAAACTGTGAACTGTGAGGTCCAAACTGAACCCACACAGAGAGGCGTAGGCGGCTACGGTGAGGAAAGACCACTTGTCGGCTCAGATTCTGGGCATGGAACTGCCTCAAACTCACCATCCTCCTCAAGCTCCAGTTCCAGCTCCCAAAAACGCAGCTCTACAGAGGCTGAGAACTATACCATGCCAAACAGTAATGCAAAAGACTTCCAGGTTAACAAGACCTGCACAAGTAGCACAGTCAAACACAGTTTTAATGTCCCACATCCTGCAGAAACAAAGACTGTCGAGTCATGTATTGCAGCAACTCTGGAGACACAGAAGAGCCGTAAAGACTGTGTTGGTCAGGAGAATGTTCTGCCTTGCAGAAATGGTCGCTGCAATATTTGGTCAGTGAGTTCTCCAGATAGTATGGTTCCTGTGTGTAGCTCTTCTCAACAAGAGGATAATGGTGTCAAAGAGAGATGTGTCTCTGTTCCTGATATTCTGAGTTGGGGAGGTGGCATACCAAAGGCCACAATATTGAAAATGGCAGATAAGGTGCAGCCTCAGAAGGGACACCAGGTGCTGTCAGAAGAAATTCAAGTAGAGCATAAAAAGTCTGTTCCAACTGAGCCCAAGAATGGTCCAGTGCTGGCTGACTGCACTGATACTAATGGAAGTTTGAAGGACCATGAAACCCTTTTCAAGATCTTCAAACTGCCTTATGCTTATGAGTCCAGAAGAGAAAATGAGCCTGTGGGATTGATTGGTTCTGTAAGACATTGCCTACCCTACAAAGATGAATCACTGGATTCCCTAAACGAGTCCCATAAGCTTCCTGACAATGAGCAAAGAAACGATGAGACAAATCCCCATGAAGACACTACAGAGGTCATTCCCTATCAAATGTTTTTTAATAGCTGTCAGATGAAGAGAAAAATGAATGAGTCTGTTTGGTCTGTGGAGTCTCTAGCCCCCTTCATCCCAACTAAGGAGTGGCTGTTGCAGAACAGCATGTTTGAACATGAAGTAATTATTGAGATGACAGAGGAAGCTGAAAATGGTAGATGGTCAACCCAAAATGACAACCTAATTGCCAAAGCTAGTAAAGAAAGGAGGCAGACTCGCAGGTTTTCCTCTGACTCTGTTCCAATGCCAGACAGCTGTCTAATGTTCAGTACCCCAACTGAGAAGCGATGTCCTTCAAAGACACCAGAAATGGAGAGTGAAACTCATGCCCCTGAAATGAGGAAACCAAAGCAAGGCCAGAGCCTGCTTCCTTTAGAAAAGGATCCCTTACCTTCCCAGACTCACCTGCCTAGTAAATTTTTATGTAACCCGACTGAAGAGGAAATTGACAAAAATGGGTCTTCTGAACCAGAGGCTATTCAAAGCCCAAACCAGGAATCTTTCATTGTAAATGAGCAGCAGGAGAAAAGTCCCTGCTCTCCTGAGAAGCATGAAACTGCCTTCTTGAACTCTGCAGCAGGAAAGAGACTCTCACCTACTGGCCAGCTGATTCTCCAAAATGGAGTGAATGCATGTGGAAATGAAGAAGTCAGTCAGCTGAGAGAGGAGCAACTGTGCGTGCCGATGGCTGATCAGAAGATTGCTGAAGTGTCTCCATCAAAGGGCCACTTGGTGGACTGTGGCATTCAGTGTACTGAATTACAGCAGCTGAAGTGTCAATGTGAGGAGTTAAAGAGCAGCATGGGACCAAACAGAAGGCATCTTTTTAAATATTCAGGTGATCTGCTTCTTGACTGATGAATGTTGCTTCTTTAGATAAAAATGGTGTGACGCTTTAACTGTTATCTCTACAGATATGAAGAAAGCAAACCATGGCAAGGATGAAGAAATCTGCATGAATGGACATGCACAGAAAAACCAGAAGAAGCATGGTCCATGGAGGAACAGGGGTCAAGGTAATGCATGTAATCTAAAATGGATGTTGTCAATACAGCACATCAAAAGGTCAAAACTTCACTTTGCCCACTTAAAACCTGTGAGTACAGAAAAACTAACTTAATGTAAAATATAACCTCATCACTCATAGTAGAGGCTGATTGAGAAAACTGCATCTTCTCTCTGTCTGCAGATAAGCAGAGCAGCCAGCATGAAGCTTACAACGGCTATTGTGGCAAACCTGGGAAGTCAAAAGGTGAGAATCCCAGCTGTATCCTCGCTTGTGTCAGGATGGGTGATGGCGATCATGCAATGCAGACTGCTTTTAAAATTGACCCTTTTCTTCCAAGTGAAGACCAGAGTAAAATGGTTTAAGTTTGATTAATGGGAACAGTTTTTGTAGGTTTCGATGCAAACCAAACATCCACACAGATCAAATGATAAATGAGTAAATAAATGAAATTTCTAAATATGAAATGTTAACCTTATATTCTGCCTGTAAAGGCAACCAGCATTCACTACATGACAACTTTGGTTTTAATTCTACAAGTAGACACCCATATGAATGTACAAAGGTTTCTACTGTTCACTAACTTTCCTAATGTATTCTCTGCCTTAATGCAGTTTGTTTCTTCCAGGTGGAAATGGAAGGAATCCACGGTACTGAGCACAAATTATTCTACCAGGCAACACTTGGTTTTAAAGTATCAATTTAATATTAAAATGAATGAATTTAAAATGTAATCTATATTTGAATCAGTGTTTTGTAAATGTCATATTAAAAGTTTTCTTCAAGATTTTTAAACATGGAATTGTGGGTTAGTTTTTCAGTCAATGCACAGAATACAATGCATGTGCTTCTAGGGTTCCTCTGGGGGGGGGGGGTTGTGTAAGTTCAGAGAGTTGTAACTTGAGAGTTGACTAAGGGAAGCTAGTAAGGCAGAACCCCAAGGGCTTCAGGAAATGTCAAAACTTGCTTGAATGTGCAGCAGGTCTGATGCTGACTGACGGCAGTAAATGTTCTTGGAACAGGCTTTTGGTTCAACTTTTGGAATGTTCTATTGCTATGGGAAGTCGACACTTGCAGCAGACAGTCATTGCAGAGCTTAACAATTATTTAAAATATGCTAGTGTGAACAATAAAAGCACTGGATTGGAGGTGTTCCAGGTGCATGTGTGCGCGCACAGTGCTTTGCCTTTATTTTGTATCTGAAATGTAAGGTCTTTTGCTTTTTTGCCTCATTTACACTGATGGCAGTGAGTTGCCATGTAAGGTGCTAGCCAACCATTGGGAGCAGTTTGTGGTTCAGTGTCTTGCCTGAGGACACTTAGACGTGGACAGAAGGAGCTGGGATCAAACATCCAACCCTGTGATCAATGGATGACTGCTTGGTCCTTGTTGCCTACTCTTGTGCATCTTGCTGTACACACTCACTAAAGTGCTTACAAAGGAGTGACTAAAAGCAATGTATACAGTGTTAACATTATGTTGCGGCATTATACAATGACAGATGCTGATGTTTGGAAGGGGTATGACAGAGCGAAGACATTTTCCAGAAATTATGGAGGTATGATATGGTCCACCAAATCTGAAGAGTTGCTAACACATGCAATTAAACCTATTTGTAGATGTATTAACCTGACTAAGGGGACTATAAAACTGTAAATAAGTTCACACAGCAGATGGGCCTGTAGATAGAAGGGAAAACATTCACAAGTGTGAATGAGTCCACATTGACTGAAAAACAACAAAGTTAAATGTTGGAAAAGTGCTCCTTTATGCTGTAGGACAATAATGCTGTAAACATGACACAAAACAATGGTTTCAAAGGTGGATGTACTCATTTCCTTGAAAATGACATGATCTAGGGTGAGGCCCGATGTCATAGGTCATGGCCCATACAGGTGATCTCATCCAGCAGAAAATCTATGTCCTCCTGCTGTGTGGCTGGATTGGAGAACACACACCTGAAGAAATTGACTTTGGCTCCCAAAGGCTGATAGCCAATCAGAACAGAGCCCTTTTCCATCATCCTGCCTTTGATCTGAGGAGCCACCTGCAGAGGCATGAGTGAAGATCACCATCAACAATATGCACCTCTTTATTCACTTAGTCTCTTTTCACCCACTTTAAATATCTAACAAAATTAGTCTGAAGAAGTGGAGCCTGACCTGATGGAGTCTTGTGTCTCTGTCAGGTCCAGGTGGAAGGCCTCTCAGACTGGGAGGGATGTACCAGAAACACACATTACTGTGCTCTGGCTGTATGAGAGGCGAAGGTCAAATAATGATTTAGATAAGGAAACACAATGAGGTACATAAGAAATAAACTAATAAAAACAAATAACTAACTAAACTACAAACTAAATTAAAACAAAAAACTTAGGACCAAAAATATCCAAGGATGGTGCCTGGTAATATTGGTTATATGGTTAGTGCAAATGTTTTGTGCACTTCTGCAGGTTTAAATGCATCTGTCCCGGTTGTCTTAGACATCTGCAGTAGTTAGACAAGGATTGTCTAGGATACATGTAACTGTTGTTACAAAACCAGCCTTACTTTGTTTTTGTAGACCAGTTCAAAGTCTGTTCTCCTCTGCAGTTGATCATACAGATACTCAGCATTCTCCAAGCATTTGTTGACTTGATACCCAAACCCCTCTGAGCCCTGAGAGACAGGTACAAAGAATGAGAGAGACACAGAAAGTTAAACAGGCATACGGACATCTTATCACACAGTTTTACATTCTTGTTTCTTTTCTTTTCTTTTTTTGGAGGGCTAAGATAATGATTTGGATCAGATTCAAACATCCCACCAAAAGAATTTAATTTTGCATGTGTGGACTGGTTTAGCAGCACTATATAACTCCTAGTAGGTAACTAGTTCTGGCTCCAATTGAAAAATTCTGTGTATGAACATGCTCTGGTAGATTCCTGTAAACTCATTATATAAGTAGAATAAATAATGACAACAGTAAGTCGAATTTCTTAATAGGTTAATATTCTGGTACTTTATGGACCACTCTGAGTTTTTTGCAAACTAAAGCAAGGAAAGGTAACTTAATATAGCGCATTTCAAACACAGAGGCGGTTGAAAGTGCTTTTCAAAGGCAAAGAAAAACCTTAAAATAACATTCATAAACAATAAGCAATAAAAAATCAAATAAAATCAGTTAAGAGAGAACAAAATGAAATAAAGTACAGTTACAGTGCAGTAATAAGTTGTAAGTTGCCAGTACAATAAAGGATTAAAAAAAAGTAGAGAAACCAATCCAGAAAAGGGAAGAGAAAGGAGAACAGCAGTGTTTTTAATTTAGATTTATGAGATCATCAGGAAGTTGGTTCCATCTGTGAGCAGCATCACAGCTCATAGCAGCCCTTTATATGCCTTACGCTCTAAAACCAGCCACCAGTGAATTGACAAGCGTAGTTGTTTTTCACGTTATGTGAGCAGCTAGCAGCTCACGGACCATATCCTTGGGATCCTTGGGATCGGGGGAGTCCTGCGTCAAACCCATGACCTTTTGGTTGATAAGCACACAGCTGTACCTCTCAACCACCACACCTCTTTAACAGCCAAATCACCCACAATCAGAGTTTGGGACAGTTAGAGTTCCTTATAGGCTTTTTAGGCGTGTTGGTATTTGGCATATCTTCGTTTCAAGCACTGCAATTTTCTGTCTGTGATCTTCAGTCTGTGAAAGTTGTCTATAGAGAAGGGCGGCTTTTTGCTAACTAGCTTCCACTAATCTCAGGTTTCCAGTCACTGTAGTTAAGTACAGTGAGACAGCAGAAGGCTTATGCTGTTTGTAGACCACGCTCATGCTAATGAAGAAGCATGGTTTTAGCCTTCTTTCACTTTAATTAATTATATTCCCAGCTAAGCTGATAAGTATCCATGATCTGCAGCCCATCACAAAAAACAAGGATATCAGCAAAAGATTGTAAGCAAAAGGTATTTAGAGAGAGAAAATGAAGGTGGGGAAGGGAAGTCTCCAACATTAATAGAAAGGTTCCTCCCTCAAAGATTAGAATTAAGCACAGCAGGTGCTATGTTAGAGTGAGAAGGAAGAGTGAAAAGAATATTAACTGTATCACACTGGAGTTACACTGATGCTGTTAATAAATACCTTTGCCTTCCACATGAGCCAAAGTTTAAAGGCATCTACATGTCGGCCACACTGGATGCTCTTATCCCCAGAATCATAGCTCACATCGTAGGATTTGTCTGTCTGGAAAAGGTACTCAGCCCCCAACTCATTACACTCCTGTAAGAGACCCTGCAGAAGAGACAGGCATGGTACAGCTAGAGATTATACATGGACAAGCTTTAGAGACAACCTTAGGAGATATATAGAGTGACGGATAAAAGAACAATGAGAATAATGTAGGGAGACTCTTTTGCTGCCTGACCTGCTGCTGCAAACAATTTCAGCTCATTTACACCTTTGAGAATGACACTTTGAGTTTCTAGCATGACCAGCTTGCTGAACCCAGAAGTGGCTTTGCAGAGTCAAACAATATTTTGATGTCGACATTTGTTCAGACCACCAAATATCTGCTTTTTAGATGGGTATAGGCTATTAACAAAGCAGTCTCAGGTCTCAGTGGACTCAACCAAGACCATGTGACAATTGGAATTAAAAAAACAATGTTTCTTTGTTCTTTGTTATCTTATAGCTTCTTCATAGACAGACAGGTTCCCGTTAGTTATGCTGCTATAGGCCTAGACTGCCGGGAGACTTCCCATGATGCACTGAGCTCCTCTCTCTCCCTCTCCATCTGTACACACTCATATCCCATTAATGCTTGTTACTAATTCACCTTCTTCCCCTAGCTGTGTGCTTCTCTCGTCCCCTCCTTTCTCTCTCTCTCTCTTTCTAAAGCTTTCTGCAGGTATTTCTGCCTATTTGTTGCTAGTATTGTTACTGCTCTCATTATTAGTAGGGCTGGAAAAGTTAACAGGTTATTATCGCGTTAATGCATAAATTAATTAACAGCGACAATTATTATATTGCACATTAACGCAGTTTCAAGTATCACTTAACGCAATACATGGTGATGCAAGCAAATCACCCACCCAAACAAACAGCGGAGCGAAGCTTCGACAGACTACATTGGATGGAGCGTGTGGGAGAAGTACACATCAACAAAAGCAAGACAAGCTAACAAATGCCACCGAGTAGTGGATATCTACAAACTGCAGGCCGATTAGTATTGTTGAAGAAGTCGGTCTGAGGAAGGTTCTTAAGATCGCAACGAATGACGGCACGTATGAGCCTCCCTCACAAGAAGAATACACGAGTTGTATGAAAAGGAGAGGACTACAAAAGCGACGGCGTTACAACGTGCACCAACTGTTGCTCTCACTGGAGACTACTGGACATCGCTGCATTCACATGCATACTACTGTTAAAAAGCACCTTATTTGTTTAAAGTGTTTGCAAACCAAATGTTGTTGCACTTTTGTTCATATAGCAGTACTGTTAAAATAAAAGTGCGCAATACACTACTTTTTAATTCATTATTGAATTTTGCACATAATGCAGTTAATCCCAATTCCTCTAACCAGTTTAAGTATATTAAACGTGATTATCGTCAGGATTAATCACAGCCTATTATTGTGATTAACTCGATTAAATTTCTTAATCAATTGACACCACTAATTATTAGTATTGCTATTAAACTGCTTTTAGCATTATTTTTTTAAATGTTGGCATCAATACCATTACCACATCTATTACTTTACATCAGTAGAGAAAAAACAGAAAGAAATAGAGGCGGCAGGGAAGGAAAAGGCGACAAATTGGCGAGATAGTTCAAAGCAAAAAAAGAGAATCTAGTAGTCAAAGGATAAAAGGAAAAAGAAAAAGGAGGATTGAATTGGGAAAGAGTAGTAAAATAAAAAGGAGTTTAGAAAAAAAAGAATATTCTGTAAATATTTAAAGCATTTATTGTGTGAAAAAGCGCTATAACCAGAAAAAGATCTATGTAACTATATAAATATAATAGTTGATTAAGCATTATAGCAAATATGAGGATGAATAAGTCATAAACAAATAAGGTGTTATATTAATAAGCCGTAAAGTGATTTCAATACTTCATAGTGATAGATTATCTTGAAGCAGATGAAGCATCATCTTATCTTGAAGCAGATGCCGTAGATGAAACCTTCCTGTTCAGATCAGAAGAACTGAACAGACACAGACAGGTTATTGGATATCTTGTACATATTTGCAGTGGACTTTTTGTGATGTTATGGGGAACTGTGTTGTAGATAATTGTAACGGTAAATGGATGATATAGACTCTATATCATCCATTTACTGTTACAATTAGAGAATAGAGACTCAAGGCGTTAGAACACATTTTTGGCTGGAAAAAACTTACATAGATCAGAGTGGAAAAGAACATTATCAGGATTCTCAACTCATAAATCTAAAGCTTTGGCAAATTACTAAATAGACAAATTTACGAGAAGTACACACTGATTTTCCAAACATTTTGTGGATTTCTTTCTTGCAGAAATTGTGGACAGTGAAGACATTAGCCCACAATATTAGAACATCTGTGCCAAAACCCAGAAGGGATAGCTATGGTTCCGCTTGAACCATTTTTGGGTGTGACTGAAGGTTTTTAAATATCAGGAGAGCATAAACCATTGATCAATCCCAGACTGTGTATTAGTATAGTTCCAAGATGAGTGCACTCACTGAATACTACAGGACACTAATGGAAAACTAGTGATATTTTGTGCAGAATAACAGCAGCGTACCTGGACAAGCAGCTCAGACGACAAAATAATACGTATTTGTTCAGCCCATTACAACAGCACAGCTCGTTAAACAAAAGCCACCTAGCTCAAACACAACATTACTGCTAAGTAAGGAAGTTCTGTGGAAAGAAACTTACATTCGTATGGACTTTCTCCGCTCTCCTCCGGCGGACTTCAAAACAGCGTCTCTCGTTAACTGACGGCACGTTGCCAAGCTGTCACTCACATCACAACTGGCCAATAGAAACGTCTTTCAGCGTAGGTCCCGCCGACGGCATAAAGCTGAACCGGAAGCACAACTTTTAGATTCGCAAGCAAAACTTTTAGATTTGCAAGCAAAGCTTTAGGGTTTGAAAGCAAAAGTTTAGAGTTTGAAAGCAAAAGTTTAGAGTTTGAAAGCAAAAGTGTGGAAAATTTCTCTCTCAAACCACTTTTTTTGACTGTTTTATAAAGAAACAAAATTATCTCTATAGATTAGTAGAAGAAGTCAGGCAACCAGAGAATTAGTTTACGTGGCTGTAGTACACTGGGAAACAGGCGTTTGCATGCAGCTGAGCAGTAATCACATTTCTCCACTTTTTTTTCTATGTGAATGTGTCTGAATGTTACATGTCACACCTATTGTTTGTAGGAAGCTTGTGTACTTATTTATTTGTCTAAGTTTCAGTTACACTTAAGATTACAGGGGGCGGGGTTGGCGGTTCGATCCCAGGCTCCTCCTGTCCATGTGTTGAAGTGTCCTTGAGCAAGACACTGAACCCCCAGTTGCTCCTGATTTGGAAGTCGCTTTGGATAAAAGCGTCTGCTAAATGCCTAAATGTGATGTAATGTAAGATTTATTTGGGATCCTTTCACTCCTCTGCGATACCTTCCCTGCCTAATGTCTCTGTCAGCTGCAGGGAGTGTTGGGTTAGAGCTAGCTTAGCTTGTCAGGTTTAAACTAAGCTTAGAAGTTGGTTTAAAAAATCTTATTTTGGATACTTTTGTTTTACACTTTATTTTCTTAGTTAATTAGCTTTAATTAGCTTTATGTATGTGAGAAAAGCCTTTGGCAGTGCCTTAGCCCCATGTTAGAAGAAAAAAAAAGAATCAATAAATAAAAGAATACACGCAGCAGTTTTCTGGAGGTATATCTCCATTCCGATAGCGCACCTTGTCGTGGTAGGCGGTGATGAGCCACAGCTCCAGGTCCAGGTTGTTGTTTCTCTTCTCGGCGCCGATGAAGTGGAGGATGCTGTCGTGCTTCATACCGCACACGCTGTAGATCTCATACTCGTTTTGCCAAGACAGCTTGTCCTGGACAAGAGCAGAGAGACAGATACAGATGTTACCACCCAATTAACAAAGGAGCGTTAGAAATGATTGATGAATATAACATTATGTGCAGGAGAAACAGACCATCTTTTACACTCTTTGTTTATTCTTTTAGTTTTCTGTCTTTATTTGATTGTTAAACACTTCATCTACACACAAAACATCAACGGCCAGTCTGATACCTGAATCGGGAAGATCTTAACGGCAACATATTCGCTCAGCAGCTGGGCCTTCCACACACATCCGAAGCGCCCCCTGGCTTTCACCTCGATCAGCTGCAGCGGTTTGTGTCCCAAAACGGGGGACGGGGGTGAGGGCCCGGGATCCTGTAGCAAGAGGGCAGAGGGAGAAAAGACAGAGAGGACAGTGTTATTCTTTATTCTCTCTTCTTTTTTTTGCAGGGCATTAAAATAGCCTTGGCTTACACTGAAGGTGACCGGGCTTTTGGCTCAGCAACGTGCTGGAGGAGCTTAGGCCGGCAGAATTACCATCATCTTAAATCACATCTTACAAATTACATATATAGGCTCACTTTTATGTGATCATGCTCTCCTATAATCTTTTCTGTTTTCAGCCTCTTTTTATATCTTATGTTGTGGTGCCTTGTTGCTTTATTTATTTGATTGCTAAAGCACTTTGGAAAGTCTGCTTTAGAAAGTGCTGCATGTTTAAGTTTAGCATTACTATTACTGTGAAGTTTTCTGGCAGTGAGGACACAGCATACCGAGCAGGGTTTGGATTTATTCATTTGAAATTCAATTAAACCTCTCAGGGCTGCATTTGCTTGGGTTTACAGAAGCGGGATTGTAACTGGAAGCTTGCCAGTTTGAATCCAATGAGGGAAGTACCTAAAACCCTGACTACAACCGAGCAAGGAATATAAAAAACATGAATAAATATGAAGCAGGGCAGACTTAATTACTGATTAAAATGAAGAAATGGTTGAATAAATGCTGTAACCTTGGCAGGTCAAACCTCATGCGTGCTTGTGTGTTCATGCTAATCCCCTATAAACAAAAGTGAAAGCCAGGAAGCCAAGTGTTCCAAATGTAAAGTAGGTTAAACACAGCTGGTGATTGGGATTAAGCTGATCACTTTCACATGTGACTTCACAGAGAAGGGCAGAGGGTGAGCGAGGAGAGAGAGAGAGAGAGGGGGGAAGGTTAAAAAGAAGCATGCAGCGAGGGAGTCACATTTCCAAAAGGATACAAGGTAGAGGAGAAAGACTAGCACATGACTGATGGCCTTTGATTAAACCAGAGATGCTGCTGTAAAATCGTTGCTGTCAGTAAACGAAAAAGCTCTCCCCCAGTAACGACACCAACGTTCATGTTTTTACTTGAACTGAAGGCTTACAGGGTGCTTGATAAGCTGGAGCAAGTTTCAAGACCCTGAGGCACACAGGATTCTCTCAGACACTGTGACAATATATCAAAAGCGCTTGTCAATCCGTCTGTTTTCTAACTTCCCATAAAATGCCCCTTTTGCGTAACAGGGTTTGCTACCAATACGAGTGACAGGCAACATTTAACAGATTTTGTAGTTAACACTACAAAAAGGTTAACTCTGCTCAATTTACTGCGGAGGTTTCGACACCCAACATTTCTAAAAGACAAACATTGCTGTGAAAAATGAGCGGAAGCCAAGAAGCATTTACCTGCACGAGTAGTAAAAAAAAAAAAAAAAAGGCTACAGCTTTTACTGCCTGTCCTGACAAGACTATTGTGGCTACGGAAGCAAACTGTATATCATTTAGTAGCAGTAACGGGTTGGATTCTTATCCATTTGAAATGGTATGCCCGGTCCTCAGCTTTGGCCTCAGGTTCACAGAAAAAGAAGTTACTACTGTAGACTCTTAATGCTGTTATTACCTCATTTATATGGTATTATTTGCTCCTAAAATGACCACACTGCTAACCCAGGCATGAAGTGTAATCTAGTCTAATCTGTAGTAGCAGTACACATTACTGTAGTAGCAGCTGCAGATGCATTTTTCTGTTTTTTAGATTAAATATGGAGCAGGGTGTCCGTGTCTTCCACTAGCTGCCCGGCAGCAAAAGGGGGAATAGAGGATTGGAGTGGGAACTGGTGTGTTTACTTAAAGCCATCTCCTTCTAACATGGAGCTGCGAGGCAGACCTGCTGTCTCTACACGCTGTTTTCACACCGAATGCCAGCCAAATGACGGGGAAAATGACCCTCGATGGTGCTGAGGTTAGATTACAGAGCGGCCCAAATGGTCCCAAGTTGGCACCTTGAAAAGCATCTTCAAAAACACATTGTACCAACCAAAATAATGCATCTGTAGTTTCACAGAAATGTGTCTCTACATCTCTTCAATGTGGTTTTGTATATATGGGAATGTACTCAATGAGAGGAGGATGAGTTGAATTAAAAACTGTGCCTGGATTTTTCTTTTTTGCCTGATATAATGTTTCAACTACCATCCACACAGCATCCACACAGTCTCTTTTCTTTCTTTGTGTCTGCATTGTTTCTGGAAACTCTTGTCTGTCTTCCGGGCTCTGGCCTGATGAGGCGGAACGGCCCGGCCAGGACTCCCTCGGGAGTCACCGGATCCCTTGTCCGATCACAGGGCACCGTGGCCTCAAAGGGGGGGGCGCATTACACTTAGTCAGCAGACCACAGGAAACAGGAAAACAGAATCTGCTGCTTCACGCCGTTCTTCCCAACCCTAAACCATCTCCCATGGCCTAATCAGGTTACACCTTCATCTATTACATCAGAACAGGTCCTTTAGGTCTGGTTTGGTTTGTCCTGGGTGTAGGTGCAGATACGCATGCGTAAACATAACAGAATCAAAATGCCAAGTTAAATTTTTTGGCATTAAAGTACAATTCAATTTTATTCTGGACTCAAGCCTCCAAAACTCATATCTTAAGGTCATATCAAAAGCAAGGAGTTGTTGACATGACCTTAAAAAGAGAGCTAACCATGAAGCCTGGACCGATAATAAGCCAGGGTCTAAACTCTCTCTTTTTACATGAGGATTTTAAGTAATGTCTGCAGCCATATTTCTACTCCAGCGTGATACATTTTGAGCCAAAGTACACTTGCAAAGGCTTATGCTCCACTTGTACTTAAGTAATTTACATTCTGACTTGAAAAATGTTCCAGGTAAGTGGAATTTCTCCTACTTATGCAAAATGTATCTGCACTCCTCCTCAGTCTGCTTTTAAGATGGAAAAGCATGCTGCAGTTTCACGTTCTGTCTCTGCATGGGGAACATGGTGAGCCACAGGTCTGGCAGATACCATTCTGGAAACTGGGTCACATCACACACAATACGTTACATAAACATTACAGGTGGACATTCATACAAAAAAGGGGGCTGCATTCGGAGCCATTTTGGCTACTTTCCACCATGCACAATACATTTTCAGCAGGGAACAAAAACAAAATCTATCCATGCACTAAACCCAGGCAGAAAAAAACCCAAAAACCACAGACAGAAATGTGTTACGAACCGAGTAAACAAGACGCTGTTGAAAAAACAAAGAGAAGAACAAAATGGTGGTCTGGGATTGAGGTGGAGAATTCATACCAAGCTCTGAACCCAAAAAGGGAGGAAACTAATAGTGTTTCAACTTCAATTGAACTGCTCTTACCTCCACCATTATGTGAAAGGCGTGCTTGTTGAAAAGGAACATAAGAAGCAAACAGAGAAATTATTTTCTGTCAGTTAGTGGATGAAATAGAGGCAGATAAAAGGTAGGAGATGATGGCTTGTCCTTGAGCAACCTTTTGTTCCCCCTCGTACTCCAGACCAGGGATTCAAAAGCTATGGTGAAAATGGATTGAACAGTGTGTGAAAGGAACAAAAAAAATGTTCCTAGATCACAGTGAAACTAAACAAATGCAAGTGCAAAGTTCAGAGCAGCAGCACCCTGATGACAGATGCATGAAACTGTTCCAATGTACCCACAAAAGACAGAGCTGTTGGGTTAAGACAGTGAATGAAAGCCTCTTGGCTGAGGAAATGAAGACGAAATGTCTTTCTCAACAAGGCCTGGGTAGTTTTTTTAGGTTCTGATACAATACCACAGTTCCAGTACCAAATACCAAAACATTGCATTTTTGATACCTTCCTGAGAATAAAAATGTTTTTCTTTTATCTCTAACAGAAGAAGCTAGAAGTTCAAGCTTTAAAAACACAAAGTTTGATGCACAGCCATATGGAAGATAAAGGCTAGGTAACTTAAATCCCTCGCTGAAGAGATTTAAAGCATAGCTCTGGGTGTAAAAAAAAAACTACGGCAAACACAAAAAAGTAGGTCATTCTTAACCTGCTCACAGTCCGCTCTGTAATGTATAGATTTCATTGGCATTTCACATGGCAACACATGCAGAACAGCTGCAGTAGCCTGGCTAAGAGAAAATAAGAGGCGGTGAAGCAACACTCGAGTCACAATCCCACTTTAGATGACATGCCATTTAAATTCAAACATGTGCCAACTCCTTTTGGAGTGTTGAAAATCTAATAGTTTTAGGGGCTTTTCAGGATATTTAGAGTCCACTGGCCTTATAGGAGTTCTTTGGAAAGCTGCACGCAGACAAACAAGAGGTAAGTAGCTCCATAATAAAGCAACTGATGAGGTTTTGGCCAGAATCAATGTGTGAGATGGAGAGAGTAAGAATATAGGGTCCAGGTTGAAAATGGCCAGACTTGTGTTTTAAGTGCTCCAGGCCTCTCCTCCGTGTGAAAGCTGTGGGTCTGTGTACTCAGACAGAATCAATTCCAGATTGCCTCCACTTTGCACTGTGGTGTGAATAATGGAGGCTTGGTGGCAAATATGCAGTCCATAATGGAGCACGATCATGACATAATGACAGCATGCAAAACAGTTAGTTTACCGTATATAATTTCCCTGCATTTCATCTTTTTAACGGTTGTATAGTCTTTAAAGAAGTATGTGGAAATCAAACATAGATTTTGTGATGTGATAAAAGTCCACCTCCAGCCTGGCCCAATGTTAAACTATTGACAACTACATGTCAGAGTACAGAAGGAGCTCTTTCACTAGGTTGGCTTTCTTTCTACCTTCTTTTCTTTCTTCAGTGCCTTGCATCATAAAATTTGAGAACAAAGAAGTGATAATGAATCCATTAATGATCATTAAGTGGGAACAATTACTTTTGCATCACGAGGACTGCTTGTTTCATTACCTTGCAAAGAAAAGAATGGTGGTAACTTGATGTATTCTTTCTTTAACGGACTATAAACATGAGACCAAATCCAATGCAGAAAAAAGCAGACAATCATCTTTTATGTTCACTTTATGTTGTTTGAATGTCACAAGTCAGTTCTTTAGCTTATGATCCTATTGTTTATTTCCACCATTTTGCAACAGTAGCTTCAGGTGCTGGATCCTAAACATTAAAAACAACAGGCATTAAGAAGTTCAAGGTTCAGTGCCAAAGTATCCTGAAAAAAATGATATAGAAGCTTCAGAAATCAGAACTGTGTATGTGTTAGGTATTTGTCTCTGGCTGTGTTCAGAATGCAGCTGCTTGCTTATGACATAATCACATTCCTGCTCCTTTTAATTACAGATTTAGATTGAATGTGTGCAGTGTGATGTAGTGCTCTGCCCATTTTAAAGACGCAGCATTATAGTTGGCACATGGATGTTAGGAAATGGGGGAAATGGTCGATTACCACCAACACCTTTGATGAACAGCTATAATGACTTCCCGTACACGCAGGATGCTTTAAAATCTAGCTAGCGACAGGTGTTGGCAATTTGTTACTGTCACATATAAAATACATGACCAAGTATAGTGCATTAAGCTCTGATGAATGCATGATAAAGCACAAATGGAAGTCCAGCCTACTACACTGAATCCATAAAATATCAAGTTCAAGTTCAAGTTCCAAGTTTATTTATCATACGCAGTTAACACAGAGTAAACATGAATGAATGAATGAATGAAATGTGCTGGACGAGAGTCGGTCAACTCAGCAGAGCAAAAATATGAAATATAACACTTGCACAGAGAGCGACCTAAAGGAAGAGTTCAGCAACTTGTTCAGACGTTTTATAGTCCAGAAAAAGTCCTGAAATGCATTCTTATAAATATATATGATTTCATCATGCAGCTATTGCACCGTCTAATTCAGTAACCATTGGTGGAACAGACACGGGGTTGTGGTGTGTTTTTACTCTCTAGAAGCTGTCCTCTGTGACTTTGCAAGAGTGAGCTGTAGCCTGAGTGACTGTCGGAGTCACCTCTCCTGTTTTTATATACATATATAGCCTGTGGTGGAACACAAAAACACATTCTTCAATAACAACCGGCCAAAAAACAGAAGGTAGAAATAAACCCCCTCCCGCTGCATCTATCTGCCTCCTCTCGGTGGCTTCTCTCTGTCTTCTTTACTGAAAATCCTGGATTTCATAACGAAGCGACGGACGCCAGAACATCTTCATGTGCATCAGATAGTGATTGCAAATGTCTGTTTGTTTTAGCCTCCTTCAAGCAGCAGGCGGGTGGAGTTTACTGCATCACCTTCTTTCAGAAAAGCATATGAGCTGACTTTTAAATACATTCCTGTACGAGTGACCTCCTTTTCTTCTCCTGTCCTTGTACACCTACTCATTCATGCACTAATACACTAATACACACACGATTACACACATCCGCTATGACTTCATTTGTTCCATCCCGGCTATTTCATTTCATTTTCTTCCCCTTGTGATTTTATGAATATTTTAGCTGTTGGGGTTTTTTTCCACTGTGCCATCATTAGTTATCTGATCCGCTCTTCTTTGGTCGCGATCTTGTTTTGTTTTATGTTGTTTATTTATTCATTCATTCATCTGTTTCCAGGTAAGATGTTTCATAAGCCTCTTAGCAGTGTTGTTTTTCCAATGCACATGAGCAGTTGTTCCCTGATTGTATTAGGTCACTGTCTTTTTATCTCTTGCCCGCTCTGCTTCAGCACTGTGCAAATACAATAACTAAGTTGAGAGAATTGCATGTCTCTCCGCACTCCCTCCCCCGCACTCCCCACCCACCACCACCACCATCCTCTGAGGCAGAGCTGTGAGCGTCTCTGTGTTTAGTTTTGTTTGCCTATATAAAGCCTCATCAATAATGTAGAGGCCCCTGACTCCGCTTCCATACGGTGGAAGCTCGGCATGGGTTTTCTTTTTCCCCTGCTGGAGAGCAGCAGAGAATTCGGCTCTGCGGCTGTTCGGTTAAAACCGCCTCCGAATCATAAAAACAGCCGCATTCTCAGTCCAACAAGAATGGAGATTTGAGAAATGTTTACAAAGATGATGAAACCGGGATGATTCAAGAGAAGACATGAAAATGATCAAAAGTGTAGATATGAGGTTTTCTTTACTAAGCAGCTTTGACAGAACAGGAAAAGAAGAAATTAGTGTAATGTGAAGAGGAGTAATGAAAGATGAAGGAGGACACGACCCAACTTCATTTCCAAAACAATTATTTCAACCTAAAGAGCCCAATATGCACTTCAAATGGAAAGCTTTTAACACTATCCGAACCTCCCTACTGCAGTCCTCTCCAGACACTCTAGTCTGGTGCATTCAAAGTGTTTGTTCAGAAAGAAAGAGAAACAGAGAGAACCAGGGCTCCTCTTATCCTTCTGTACAACTTTGAAAGAAGAAAAGTGAAAAAGCAATTATCCCAACGTAAACTCTCCGCACAGTGTGTCTGTTCTGGCTGACCGTAGCGGTGTCCCCCCGCTGCGTGGGGCGAGGAAAGGCCAAGGCTGTTTCAGCCCACTGAGAAACTAGATCAGTGGTGAAGTTGAAGGTTGGTTAAATAGAGAAGGCAGAGCACTGTGTTTTCAAACTTCAAACAACTCAGCTTTCTTTTTACAGGAGCAACCAATAAGCATTGACTCCTTCAGGAAATAAATATCAACAGAACGGACCAAAGCTGAGTCAGACATTTTCTGCAATAAATGATTTGAGACTTTTGACCCGTTTGCCGTGCGAACATTCTGGCCACGCTGCATTGTACAGGGCTAACTCTAACTACTCTGCCACGTGGGAAGTGATGTGTTTTACATTTTCCCTTTGTTTGCAACTAACAGAAGAAGTGGGACGTGACGGCCACCTCGGCTGAACACACAAAAAGAAAAACTAACTGCATCAACAGCAACTTGCAAGAAAGAGGACACCACAATCCCTGCCACGCTGTTTGACAGGTGACCTCTGAAGCTGCAGTGATGAGCACTGCGGACCAAAGATGAAGATCATAAAGAGCTCATTTTCTCACACTGACTTACATGTGTGGGGACGAGGGCAGCTGGGTATGCCAGTTTGTGATGTCTCCACATCCAGAAAGAGAAGAGGACGACGGCAGCCAGGCCTATGATGGGAACCAGCGAGTAAAGCAGAGTGCTGAAGAGCTGGGGCTTCTGGGAAAATGGGTTGGAGGTGGCTGTGGAGAGAAAAAGTGAGAGGATAGCGGAGAGAAGAAAAACAATTAACAAGAGGACTTCTTCACAGAATCAAAAATAAAGCAATAAATGATCAAAAATTATGGACTTTGTCTAGGAGACAACAGAAAGGACAATAAGAAATAAACATGATGCCTGATTGGCCTGACATTGTGCTACATTCATCTCTAAGTGCAACACTAATGCTGCTTACAGCTTACTGCCTCTGTGCTTAGGGATCATATCAATGCACGCACACACTCACACGCACACGCAGCAGGATTAGCAAATCCATCTCGTGACATAACGTAATCTGCCTGCCAAAAATAACAGAGCTCTAAACTGTGCCCGACCCCAGCAGGAGTCGCTGGGTGACGCCTGCTGGCTCAGCCTGTCCTCCCATCACAAGGTGTGACAGTCTGATTCGGCAGTGCTGTCAAAGCGCCGACCCCCGGCCGCCACTGCCGTGCCGGAGGTGGGGGGTGAAAAGAAGGGAGGGAGAGAAAGAACGGGTAGAGGCCCGATGGGGTTGCACCAGCTGCATTATGGGACTCTCGGGGCGTGAACAGTTCTCTACAGGGTGTCTGCAGGTTTCAGGAAGTCACATTCAAAAGGAATACAAAGAGACAGACTGGCCTGTTGGACAATTGTAGAGTGGTACGTGCAAGGACACCAGAATTGCCACTTGCTTGCTGAATAAACATTATGTGCTGGTCAAGGCAAGATACATGTATCCCCTGAAGATCAGCTTTGTTACTGAGAACTTGGTCGTAGTATTCTTTTATCTCTTGCTTGATTTTGTGTTGTTTTATCTGCAACTCTTTATGTCACACAGTCTCTATATTGAGTGACAGCAGGCACTGTGTCAACTCTTATAAATTGTTTAGACTGATAGCAGGTTCTACATTATACTGTTGTAAAAGGCTAACACAATAGCAAGCATAAACATATTAATATTAAGGCTATGGATTCCACTGCAACATCTTCATTCATTTTTTTTCTTATAAACTGCAACAAGTAGTTCAGTGTGTCCAGGTGACAACATTTCCATTTCTGGCTGCACCAATTAAAACACTAGCACGTCTTTTCTTTTGTTACTTTTAATATCCTTCCTCAAATCCTTAAATATTTTAAGCCTCAAACTCCTGGAAGCTCAGTTGCTGTTGAATATCCAGAGCACAAGTACCTTACATCACACACTTTGTGGAGGACTATCAAAGTAAAAGCCTGGAGGTTGTGTCAATGTTTTGAGATGGTAGAAAAAAGTAAAATATATTTATACTAAGGTAACACGTTACTTTTCCCACAAGTGCTTGGGAGTGTTTTTGTTCATAACTCCTGACTAACTTGTGATTGAATGGTGTAAACTAAACACACAAATCATTTAAGACCTTTTAACTCGGACCAAAGAAAATCAACTGTAGGTGTGGCTGCATCACAAACCTGGTGTAAACACTGTAATTTCCAGTGGAATATAACTGTGTGTGTGTGTGTGTGTGTGTGTGTGTGTGTGGCGCGCGTGTTGGACTGTACATACTGTAGGCGGTTGAATGGTACGGGCCACTCGGTGGGGGTGCCTCAGGGGCGTACATGAACTTCTCGTTGCACATGTTGCCTTCACAGCAGCAGAAGAAGACGTCGGGACTTTCCTTCCTCTCCACACACTCATTACTGCAGAGGACATGGAGGTGGGACATTAGAAACACACACACTCACATGTCTCCCCTCTTTCCTCTCTACGCATTACAAAGGACATGGAAGCAATTCCATTTTTTAAGTGAGAGTGAGTGCACACGCACAAACGCACGCACAAAAACATCATATGCGTGCGCGCATGCAGATAAAAAACCCCTGGACTCAAACGAACCGGCAGGTACACACACACACACACACACACACACACACACAGGGACTATGCACACACTTACACACAAACACACACTCTCCATCCTCTCCCTTCCCTCTCTGCTGCACAAGATGTGAAATAAAAACATTTATAAAATAACTCCCACACACGCCAATACACACACATGCAAACAGACACACATGTACACTAACAATCACACACACACACACACACACACACACTCACTCTCTCTTTCACACTCACACAGTCATCAGATAAAAGCCAAAGGAAGTGGCAGCCGCCCTCGACTTGCTCTGGACTCTCCAGGGAGGCGAGGCGGCGCCGTCTGAGCAGAGGTACCCAAACTGTGCGGGCAGCAGAATCTACAGCAACTTTATCGCTCAGGAATCAAAGGAAAACACGAGTGGAACCGGCTCAAACCAGCATCTGATGCCAGGTTGATGTTCAAGCAAGAAGAAACTATAATAATACCCTCTATTAATATCTGCTTACTGTTCTGGGCTTGGATGCACACAATCAGGCTGAATCCATTTTCAGTGGAGGTTCACAAAGCAATTTATATTTCCTTGGCCTGTGGTTATGTAAAATGTTGTTGTGCCTTGTGCAAGTCATTTAGATGGGGAGGCCAAAAGTGGGCTCAGGAAGATTCTAAGTGCATTCAGAGTGGAACCTGCCTCATTATGTGCTGGCTTTGTCTTGGTTGAGGGACTTATGCCGCTGCTTAAACCGGTGAGGAAGGACAGCAGTATTTTATGGGTTGCATTATTAACGAATTTGAATGCACATTGCACATGGTGAAAAAAAGACTTGTCAAAACTAAATTGAGGACACCACTCTGAGGCACTCTGAGATTAGGAAATGTCTTATATTCAGGTCTTTTCCTGCATACCTGTCGTAGCAGTTGACATCATCCAGCCAGCAGCCTTGCTTGATGACCTCCACGGTGCCAGAGGCGTTCTTCCACGTGGCGAAGCAGTGCCGCCGCTTGTCTTTCTCGCCATAGCAGGGCTCGATGCCGCTGCGGTTGGTGCGCTCCTTCTCCGAGCTGGAGTTGTAGTAGGTGCACTGCTGCGTCTCCGAGCGTCCCAGGATGGCACCTGGAGAGGATGAAGAGGGCAATCTTTACTTTGTCACTGTTAAGACAGCATCCACGCACGTCGACTTTTCCTGGGAGAGATAAAGCTTAAAAACAATCACTCTATTAAACGGTTTTCCAGGTAGACCCTGAAAAACCTGTGAAAGCAGCGTTTGAATTTGGGGATTTACAAGCCACTGTGGCCCGGAGATGAACACGTTTTTTTCTCCTCTGTCGCTGACAAAGAAGATCATTTAGCTTTATATCAATAAGTGGTGGAAGGAGATGTCTTTACATCAAAGCATGAGATACAGTGAAGTGGTAAAACGCACCAAGCTTCTCTTTATCAGAGCTCCCAAGTGCTTTAGAGTCAATACACCAATAAAAAAATGAAAGCTTTTCCAAGATGAACAATAAAAACCTGCAAGAAAATGAGGTTGTAGAGCAAAACCACAACCAAAATCCACTTCCCTCCCCGCAAAAATACAGGAGACTGATTTCCTGCGGATGAGCACAGGCAGCAGCTTTTCGCAAACTCGATATCCAGGGGAAAATACTGCATGACAGCTCGTCAGTTTAGCGTT
This sequence comes from Nannoperca obscura, assembly GCA_036024295.1. Lineage (NCBI taxonomy): Eukaryota > Metazoa > Chordata > Actinopteri > Centrarchiformes > Percichthyidae > Nannoperca > Nannoperca obscura. Next base: position 30,808 of record JAVQJL010033569.1, read on the forward strand.
GCTGCTGCCGCCTCTCATCACCTGTCAGACAGTTAGTCCAGTTTAGACTGCTGACAAGACTGAAGATAGTCAGCCTCCGTTTGCTTGCTTCCTGGCGCTGCAAACCAAACGATTCAGACACAGAGGAAACCGGCATTGCTTCCTACACATCATCTTGTTCGTGCAAAAACTCGTTTTTTACTGTTCTGATGTCAGTGCTGACTCTCAGTCATCCATATACATTCTCCAGTGATCAATGCCATGAGAAATTTAAGTTCCTGACCCAAGCAACCAAATCTCAAAGCTCTTTACTTCGTACAGGTATTTATCAAGGTGATATTTGTTTCCTTTTCACTTAGACATTTCTGCTGAAAGACACGCTTAACATGCAGCTTACTCCTCTCTATTGTGAAAATATGACTTATCAGATCATCATCACCATACCCTGGAACAAGAAGATAGTGCATGTGTGTGTCAAAAGGTTATGAACTTCCTCAAGCTGACGATATACATCAAACAGGTTTGCCTGCAGCCTTAATCATGCAACATGTCTGTTTTATGTTAAGTAAATGTGTAAATGGAACATGTTACCAGGTCTGTTTTGTTTATACCCGGTTAATTAACCTTAAATTTCCATTTTCTGTATTCTTCCAGCCTGCAAGGGTTTGCACTCTTACCATACCAGCTTTTTATTAATTGTTACTTTTAGTTTAATGTCTCAAAAGAGCTCTGTAATGTAATGTAGTGTTCTGTAATTTAACAGAAAAGTGCAGGACAAATAAAGAAAAATGCTCCAATTGATGTGATCATTATCCTCTCTCCTCTGCCAGTGAAATAAGGTTGCAGAGGAAAAGTGTCCTGTCCGCCCGACCGTATCTCCAGTCACAGAAGCTTCCAGAAATTAGGGCGTAATGGACGTTACCTTTAGGAGGATCGTGTACTGCTGAATAAAATGGCTGCTTAAGCAAAGCCAGTTAATGCCAACCCCAGGCCCTGGAAGCACTGCAGGTCTCTTCAACTACGTTAACAGCTGCGGATGGAAGAGAGAGGAGAGTGGCTACTTCCATGGCAGGCAGGCGAGGTCCGCCTCTTAGCAGCACTGACGGCATTTCTCTCTTGTCAAATCAATTTCTCATTAAGCTCCAAACTATTTCACAGCAACAGGTGCAAACGTGGGCTGCTGCCTGTATGATCGAGAGAAAGGGGAGAAAAACAGTCCCCAAGCAAGCATAGAGTACGTTGAAAATGCATAAACAGATATTATTAATATCTGCTTAAGAAAAAAAAAAGAGTTTGCCCAAACGTGCACGTAAGCATAAATAACGCCTCAGAGAAGATTACATTATGCTACTGTTCCTGTGCTCTTAACTCCACTCCCTCCTGCAGACTTGTCTCTAATGCAAACGAATCACTGCCTAGATTGGTTTTTAACTGTACATTTTATTCAAATAAAAAAAACATATGCGACTACACCAAACAAACGTAAACAAGAGTTTTACGTCACATACATTTTTGAGTTTATATCTCTGCTTAAGCTGACATCCGGCCAAGGAAAATTAAAATGAACTCTCTTTATTTTCATCACAAATGACTGCCAAGACTCTCACATCTGCAGCGGGGATTAAATGTGAAGAAGAGTTTTTGAAAAGGGCCTCTTGTCAGAACCATGAAAAGGATGCAAACAATATATACAGAATTAAACTCAAGTGCTTGACATGAGCCTTTAGATATCCCATCATGCCTTTAGGGTGTTGTTTGCCCAACCGCATCTGGAGGTTTAGAAATCCTCAAATAACCTGCTCTAGTGTGATGCTTCTATAGCATGATGTAGTGAAGTGCAACCCCCCCTCCTTCTGCCCTTGAGCACTTTCAGGTGCCATATTTCTATTCTTTTCTATTCTTCCTGGTTGGGGATGAATGCATCGCTCCCTTTGCTGGCCCTTGCGGGAGCTGAAGGTGATAATTATGGAGAGGTATGCGGAGGTAAAGCGGAAGGTTGGCCAATTAGCCACTTCTGGTGTAACAGCATTAGCCAAGCTGACTGATCGCCGCAGACGATATGTCGAGGTGCTTGGCATACACATTTCCATTTTACAATGAAGGATAGGCTCGGGTTCCTGCATCAACTCGGAACAATGAGCGTGCAGCACGCAGAAAGCAGGTGGAACAAATACTGTATGTTTGTGTTGCTGGAGAACTGCTGTAGGACAAATGAAAACTAAACAAGCCATAAGTACTATATAATAAAGAGTTTTCAGTGTAGAAACTTTAGTTCACTGAAGGTCATTATAAAAAGGTGTAACTATTTTAAGACTAGCAATGGCTTTAAAACAGGGCAGCAACTAAAGATTATTTTTTGTGATAAATCTGCACATTATTTTGTCAATTAGTCCCTTAATCGTTTGGCTTTAATATGTCAGTATGTATTGAAATCGCGATTTTAAGAATCAGGATCCAGTGACACAATTGATTTCTTATTACAATAGTTAAAAAATAATGCATTCACTGACTGATCTTTGTAGCGCTTGATTGATCCCTGGGACTAACAGGAAAGTTCAGTCTCGTTATCATCCTTCGAGCAAAGCAATGCGTCAACCCGCAGCGGCCAAAACATAGCTCCTCCCTCTAAGTCAAAGGTTTAAAGTGTATGCATATATAAAGTATACGCACAAAGACAAACTTAACCTTATGTAAATTGACAGTAAACTGATGGATTTCTAAATATGACAGTGCTCAAATTTGAAAAGCGAGACAAAAAGCCAGTCGTCTTTGTTCTTCGGCCAAGGCAAGCTGCAACACCTCAACAGCTCCATTGATAACGCCTCCATTCAGGTATCACACCGTGTGAGAAGGAGCTGTGAGCCATGTGAACTGCAAATACAGTGCTCCGTTGTAAACACCGCCGCTAAGAGCTCAAATCAATCACTTCTATGAAATGAGGTGACAGTACAGGCCTGGGCGCCTATAGCGCCGTGTGCCAAAGGTGGGCAAGAGTGGCCCGGCAGCATGGCGGATATGGAGGATATAAAGCAGAGAAATCAATCTTCTGACTAAGTAGCAGCTCAGAGTTCACTAAAGCGGATAATGTCACCAAGTGCAGAGCCTACACGAGTGATTGTGCAAGGACATACAATAGGGCTTCCACCCACAAGCACACATCCAGGCAATAAAGAGAGAAGCCTCTTTGTCTCCGAAAGATATTTCACGCATGGAAATGTCAAACATGAGTGGCACAGGCTCACGTTGTTTGCAGTAATAAGGTTTGTAGGGAGAACAATAGAGAAAGAAATACAGCGCTGGGTGACTATAACCGCATGCTGTTAATTCAAGGACGCTTTCTTGGTAATGACACGAGTAACATATATTTCATGTGTGTCGGAATAAAACAATGAAAGCAAGTGAAACAAAAAAGGAAAAGCAAAGCATTGAAAGGAGGGAAAATAAAGAGCTAATAGCAGCGGTGAGCTATTTAGTCTTAATCAATATGTCTAGTTAAGTGATAATGATGGCTGATAGTGAGATCACGCTGGGAGGTCAGCTCATGCGGGGGTAAACAAAAACATCTATTTAGACTTCACATGGAGTCCATGTACATCTGTGGTATTTGTGAGGCTACGTCTGAGAAACTCCCACAATAAACCAAAGGGTTTTTGTGAGGATTAATTGATGGCCTGCTTTGTCTGTCCTTTACTTCATCAAGATGGATGTCTGCTCACAAGGACCCGAACCCAAGAGTATTACTATAAGTACAATCAGTCAGATCACTCATGTTTTCCTCCTACACAATGTCCTTTCTTCTGGTGAAAAGAAAATGACCGCATAGCATTTTATAGAGGCTCCTTTCTCTCTTCCAGTCTTAGAAGAGATTTATCAAGGTTAACCGCGACCTACTTTAGCTGCGGACATTTCAGCAATGCCTCCCCTGCAAAACGTCTAAACACCCGACCCACTTCTCAATTCACTGGGGCTTTTTGAAAAACTGCTTCTCACCCCTCGCTCACTGCCTGGTGGCTCTGAAAATTCACTCTGACATTTTACATTTTTACATTCCAGGCTTTTAGCTGATGCTCTTTGCCACAGTGATTAAGTTGCCCAGTTCCCACCAAATTAACATGAAATAAACTGTAATGGTGAAAGATTTTCTTGCAACCACATAATGATCAGATACAGCAATTAGACAGGATTATGAACAACAAGAATTAGGGGATGGGATTCACTAGAGACAGTGTGATAAGAAGATGAAAAGGATTGGCAGAGATGCTGCGATTGGAGGAAATTACTGATTATCTGCAGCCAGCTCTGAAAATTCTATCTTTTGTATGTGGTCCAACGTTAGGTCGAGACAATTCACAGAACCTAAATCTGAGAATTACGGGGGAGGCTGTAACACCGAGAGCAGGACAGAGGATGATGCCTGTGTCTTTGATAGCGATATGTGCTGTGATAGACCTGAAGGCTGACAAATAGCCAACTTGCTGCTGGCCCGAGTTCACCCGAAGCTTCAAAAGGACACCACATCCACAAAATTGCTTCAAGCTCTCAGAGCTAAAATGCTCAATCATTCAGAGCAAATTCGCAGCAATGCCACAGACAAATTAACTGAATCACTGTTGGGAAACAAGCCACACGGGTTGCTGCTAAGCTAAGAATGAAGCAACTAACAAGTTGTTGAAAAAGGCCTAATTGTCAGTGGCAAGCTTGCAGGAGCACTGAGATATGTGCGCGCACCAATGACAAGAATAAAGACGTCATCCTGGAGGTCTGGTTTAAGTAATACATCCATGAGTTTTAAAGTTTATCATCAGTTTAAAATACTAAGACAGGATTGAACAAAGTTTAGGATTCGGACTTCCGCCGCACTGAAATACTGTATTACTGTTTGTTTATATTATTTCTCTTCAATTGTGAAATATTACCATAAGCAATTTCTCCTCTAAGCATCTCCCTTCATGAGACATTTCTTACTCAAATGACATGTGCTCTCTCAACCAGCGCTTCCATTTAAAAACGCAAGCCAGACTTCTGAAGAGGAAACAAAAATCACAAGGGAGAGCTCCATCAGATCCCGTGTATTGGCACAAGTCTCTTTATTAGCAAAGTGAGAGGGCTACAAGGTAGGAGCCACACGGCAGAGATGGTGCTGGTCTGCGGCCAGGACAGTGAGGTGCATGCTGGGTGAGAAATGACCACCAAGCACCTGCCAAATGATGGAAAAGATTCGACTAGGCCACTTTGGCAGGTGGCCAGCTAAGGCTGGGGGGTTTTGTTCTCTCTACTCCAAAACTAAAGCTGGCTGGTGAAACAGATAAAGTGTCTGATTAATTTAGGTGATCTCTGGATTGTGCAGTGCGGAAACACCACAGCAGTAAGTGCATAGCTCCAATAATGTATTATAAAATCTAAGATATTAGAAAACAGAGAAAAGTAATACACATCAGGTTAATATCGGTCAATAAGTGCATTAAAATGTGACATTTCAGATTCAAGAACTGTCCATTAGGCATGCTTTGCCTGACAACTGCTGAGGAATACATGAACTAATATCCAATTCTCTCTCTGTTGCTGGTCACGGGGGCAGACTGTGCTGCACTCTGCTCTGTAGGCTCATAATGAAGTGGCATTTTGGCGGGCCAGGCCTGCACTAGGCAGTGCATGCACCGAAGTAGGTAAACAACTCATTCATCAAGGCTTTTTTTGTGTGCCTGCCAGGAGCGGGGATTGTTCGTTATGATGGAATTTGTTCTAAGGATCAACTTATCATCTGCGTCCGGGCAGAGATGAAATAGATTTGAGGTGATGTATGGCTGTTTGGGGCGCCGGCTGGTGTGGGAATATGTGCAACCAGCACTAAAAACAAATGTGAGTGATGATTTTTGAATAGCGTTGAATACAGGAGTTAGGCTGAGGTCAGGGGTCCAAATGCTGTCTGCAGAGCTGGTCTCTTGGCTTGCAGACATTGCTTGTTGTTGCTGCTGATGCAATTTGACACTCCTCCCCCACATAAGTGACTCAAGACACAACTAAATACAGCTTTTGGGTGTGTGAATAACCACATACATTCAGCAGAAAAAATCTTATTATAGCAGTGTTAACACCTCGCTGCACCCATTGAATAAAAGCAGTGGTAGCGCGTGTGTGTGTGTGTGTGTGTATGCATCAGAGATATGTGGGAGGGAAATTGAAAGATTTGACATGGCTTCGGGGTCAAGTTGGGTTCAGGCAACAAACCTTTGTAAGCCGTCAGGCCTGGATCAGGCTGAAATTTCAGGCCTATGCTTTACTCTTCTTCTAAGAGTGGCTCATTAAAACAGATAAGTAACTGTTACTAGCGAGATATTAGGTTTAACAAATCCATAAAAGCTACATGTTTGTCTGTAATTTCCCTGCAAGATGGGGCAAAGTGATGACAAACATTATTGAAAAACTTGCACATGGTGGCAGATGTGGGTGGTGATCCATGAAAAAATACAAATACAAATCATTTTAACAAAACTAGCTGTACTTCTCCACATCCAACCTCTCTTAGCACCACAGCCATCAATCCTTTCTCCCGACTCGAAAACGTGGGAACTGCCGGGTTAGCGATGCATCCCACCACTTGCCTTTAGGGCAGCTCCTGGACGGCTTGGATAAAGATTTTTTACACCATTTAGAGCTCCCTGACTATCACAGACATTAGGCACCAGGAGCCCACGGCGAGGTTACCACCTGAGTGAATATATTGCACACTATTTTAATGCTTGCAAGCACCATTGCACAAAGTTTGATAAGAAGTTAGCTTTGGTGCTTAATCAGTGTTTCTGTGATGGGAGACGGCTTTATCTTCAGTAAGTGTCTGATGGTAATAACCAGAAAGAATGACAGGAGTACAGGTGAGTTTTGGTCTTTGGATGAAATGATGTATTTTAGGCAAGGTTGTATGATTATATATATTTTCTATGAGTGGCTGTGGCTGAATGAATAGACAGGTACCAGTCTAGTCTGTGCACAGACGCTCACAGCCAGACACTATTTCACAGTAGACAGTCATTTTACAGAGCAGCCTGGGTCTCGCTGGAGTCCTGCGTTAATGCTCAATCAGATGGTGTCGTGACATGGCAGGGGTGGTCGGGTTGGCTCGGGTGAGCTGGTCACAAAGACTGCACTCTTTCCACGGGCAGGAGGAGGGAACACGGTGGTTGTGGTGGTAGGGGGGCATTAAAAACCACAGCACTCAGCAGCTGAATCCAATCCCTTTAATCCCCGCTGGTATGCCCGAGCAACAAACGCCCATTGGTCTCTGCCTCAATTAGCGCTGATGGGGCCGGTTGCTGGACGGGTCAGGAGAGCGCCTGGGTCTCTCGCCGTGAATCGCTCCACACTGTACCGTTTGCACAAGGAGCACATACCAGCGTAGCCCCATGTCCCGCAATGGGCTGCAGTCGGCCACTGCATACCGTACATTCTTTACAGGACGGGCCATTTAAAACTCCTCGTTATCTCTCGCAGGGTACTGTAGAAGGATCAGCAAAACTCCCTCTGCATCCCCCCGGCTCCCCCTGATGCCCTCTGTGCTTGAATTGTTTGGATTTATTTGAAGGGTGTGTTAAGTGCCACTTGGGCTTTAAGCTGAACTGTGTACTGAGTTTGCAGTGATATTGTAATAGCACAAAGCCCACAGCATGGCAATTCAATTCATTTATATAAAACAAGCAATCAATGAGTGAAGAATGGGGGGGGGGGGCACAGAGAGGAGACTGGCAGACAAGCTATTTTATATACATATATGAGGGGATTGGTCCTTTGTGAGTATGGTTCAGTGACATATTTCCCATAATAACATCACAACGTTATGCAGACTCACAGTAAAGCCTATAAAAACAGTATCACAATTCATGTTGCAAACACCTTTACTGTCAAGGTAATCAAAGTAAGATAACGTGTTCACTTTCTGCAGCTTTTCTTACATCAGAAACCCAACGAGGAGAGACGTCTTAATTGAACTAAAAGTGTACAGGAGTACTCTCTGTGGTCAAGGTTAGCCCACACCTGATCTTACATGCTGCTGCTGATGTGTGGAACTAATGGACCGCCCCACTCTGAGTCATCTCACGTGGCCCTCCAAGACATGTTGTCTGCCGTTCAATTATGTTCACTGTTTGCACTCGCCAGGCTCGCATTTGTACAGGACAAACCAATAAACGTTGGGAGTCAATAAATGCCCCTCTTTCATCCATCCAGCCATCAGACGCCCTCGCTGACTCCTGGCTGCTCTTTATATTTAGTGTAAACTAATGACACATACTGGTCACGAGGCCCCTCACAGCCAAAATAAAACACCAACACTTGTGTATTTTTAATGGAGATTATATTACAGTTGCGGTAAGCTAAGAATTTGACTCCCCACCAATGCAGAGAATAAGCATAATATCTCTGCAGGGGGTTTATAGTTTTGTTTATCAATGCCAGTGATGACGCAGTGATTACCAGGCGCTGCTCATTCCCGCTCATCAAGTATTAAGAGCTTCAAGACTGAACAAATCCCCTCTTCACCTCACTGGCAATTCAGGTTTGAGTTACAGGTGAGCAACCAGTGTCAAGACAAGTCAGCTACACGAGCTGAAAAACCTTGGAATCAAGGCAAGAAATGATTCCGGCCGTCAGTCGGCGTTCCTGTTGGATTCTTGTTTGTGTTGATTATAGGAGAATGCCCCTTGTTGATGCCCCTGCAGTTCACAGGGCAGCTGCTCAACGCATCCTAAATGACATTTGAGGTTTATTAGATAGCAACACAAAGTGACAAAAACAATAATGGCAGGATGATGAACAACACAAACGAACAGTGTTCACCCTCGCCCGCAGAGTCCCCGAGACCATTACCCTTTAGTAGTTACGGTGATAAGAGGTTACAGCGACCTTCATGACGAAGGTGAGGTGTGAAGAATCTTGGCAAAAGATGGACGAAGGCGAAGAGGGAAAAAAAGGGAGTAAAGCAGGCAAGGACCCTTGAGAGAGCCTGAAACAAGAGCATGATGAATGTACAGCTCGCAGTTTTTAATCAAGGATCAAAGCAGGGCCTCTCCGACTGAGCAGCCAGCCTGTCTAGACTGAAACTCTCCCAAGCACATAAAGCAACATCTGCAGGATGCATTCATTACAGTAAAGAGCTGTTCTGGACCGTCCTCTGGAGTACCGACACATCAAGAGGTCTAGACTAAGACTATCTGTATATATATGAATAGTTTTATCCAATAAGCAATTTAAGTATATCTTCACAATGAGACTAATAGGTCACGTTCATCATAGAATATCTCAAACAATACACTAAACATGGGCTTTTTTCAACCCTGGACTTGCCATCTTCACAATCATTTGTTTTCATTTGAGTCCGTAATGGTTACAGGGGCAATTCATTGACTTCCCATCACGGAGGTTCGCTCCATCTGCATTTACATGTTCAGCTTTTAGCTGATGCTCTTATCCGGCCTGACTTACAATGAGCTGAGCAGGTAGCGTTTTGCTCAAGGACGCGTTGACAGGATGAATGCCTCTAGCGGATGTCGAACATTTGACCTTTTGGTTACATGGTGGACTCTGTGGCCTCTCGCTGGCCCAGCTCACCCACCTGGCTCCTACGGCTACACAATTAATCAGGTCTAATCATAGATCACAAGTAGAACATTACTGATCACGACACGATCAGCCATATTCTTTAAATATCGTTTCATTAGTGCACATTGGCTCCACAAAAAAACAAGACTACTTCGATGCAAAAAGATCAACTGAATTATGCTCTAAAGTAATGGAGTTTGACTATCATGTGGTTATTAACTATGATTATATGGGATCATCATTTTAGCAGCTCAAACTGTCTTCCTCTTTCTTCTTCCAAGCCTACACCTCTGCTTCCTCCAGGGAGGTGAAAGCTGAATTAAATATGTATGTTATTTTAGTCCCTTCACTGCCTCTATACTGCTGTAATAAAAAGACTCCAAAGCTGTGCCGCATTTGCACATGATCCCTTGCGTTTGCTTTGACCCGTTTGGAGTATCTAAGATTTATGGCATCAGATGGTGTCAGCCTTAGAAAAGTACACTAACCTGGCTTTCAAATGATTTCCTCTAATTACTAAACCTCTGTGGTGCCTTTTCACAGTGTTGTCCTGTGTGGCAATACTCACCCACTGATACCAGGAGCACGTTGGAACAAATCGCTGCTGCTGAAGAAAACCCCTTCAATAGCAATTATGCTGTTTGGATTATTCTTAATTGTAGTGAAAGTTTAGAAAGTCACTTATGTGGTGAGTGTGTTTTAAGAGGTCTTAGAAACCTGTTCAAACGTAATTGTGTCTCGTTCCATTCACGCAAAAGAAACACAATCAATCAAGTCACTAGAAGTCAATGTATTTCAATATTTTCAATGTAGTTCGGTGACCAGAGACACTTAACCCCTAACTGAACTTTCCAACGGTTTTCCCTTTCTATTGTTATTAGGCTCATTAATGTCCGCGTGCAGAATAATAGAGATTAAGTTGACTGCAGTTGATAAACATTTTCCAGTTCAACAAAACCTCAGCTTGAAAGAAAAAGAAGAGAAAGCTTTGTCCTGTTGTTGGATCGATGGTAAACTCCAAAGTCCTGTTGTGGAGATTATTATGGACTTCCACCGTAAAAACACAAAACTGCTATTTCTGCAAAGTAAACCATATATATAGACACAGTTTATCTTCCACTGCATTAATGCAATAAGGAGCTCTTACATCATCAACATGCACACACAAGCCATCCATGTTGCTTGCAGTGAGATCAGAGCACAAAACACCTGGCCATGGTCTAATTTAACCAGCGCTCTGACCGCCACAGCCAAATCTGGCAACATGTTGTTTTTGGTCACCATTTTACCTCAGTGAACATGAACCGGACAGGCGCTTTGTCTTTATGATGTTAAAGCTCAGAATGATACACGGCCCTGGAAGGAAGCAGTCCGACTAGTTGGGCCCGATGGGAAATCGAGGCTGCATCTGGCCCTAACAAATACACCTGTGCTTTTGGAGCCTAATGCATAATGCAAGAGAACATATTAGAAACAGATAGGGGGGGGCTGGTAGCTGGCCTCTGACCGCCCTAGGAAACACCCCAAAACACTGCAGCAGAAGGGTACAGGGTGGTTGAGTCACACTCAGAATGGTTTAAATCTTGCATTAAATAACCGTTTTTATTCATTTTCATTTTATATTTCCTGCTGGTTTTAATCTTTTGAAAGTAGTTACACATATTTACATGTTACAAAACAGAAATACAGAGTCAACAGCAGCATTTGAGACACACTACAAAAAGAAGCAGTTTTTAAAATGATCAGAATTTCAGGCAAAAGCTACACAAATGGAAAGTTTTGCATTTTCCACTCTTTGCTTATCAAGTCAGTGCACTTGTCATGATTTTAAGTATATAAATAATCAACTCAGCCTGACAGAGTAAACTTTACTTTCAGTCAGCTATTAGGACAGTTTGTGCTTATTCAAGATACTGGATTTGACTTTTCCTTCTGTTCAGTGTTTCTGGGTTTTTAGTTTAACACAAAAGAAACCCCCAGAACGCAGAATGTCTTCTAATGATTCACTGCGTCTGGGAGGGGGTGTCATTTGCCAAGTGAAGCCAAAGGCAAAATGTTCACCTTGTCTGAACAACTAAGTTGTATTGAGTTGTGCTTAATTGATTCGTTGACTGAAAGAAACAACACAAAAACACATTCATCAATAATGAAAAGACTTGTTAGCTGCAGCTCCAATTTTCTTATATAAAAATATTTTTATATCTCATATTTCAACATATTTAACATTCTGAGGTGAGACGCCTTCAAATATCATGTATGTGTATATGTAGTGATAAAAGACCATCTCAGGAAAATTGTTTGATAATTAATTGCGTGCCCGAGGGACAACCAGCGTCCTGCTCAAAAACACTCCAGCAGCGGGAACACTTGGTGACTGAAAGACTTATTATTGTTGAATTGAAATGACTTATTCTGGTAGCAGGGAAGTCAAACAATTCACCAAGTTAATGCGACGGGTAAATGTTAGTTCTGCCCAGTTAAAAAGGGGACAGGACACAGAGGCCCTGGTCTGATGATCGACTGAGCTCAGATTCTGTTTCAAGTTGAGTTTGATGTGTAGCAGAGCTGAAACCGAATCATTGGATCTGTTGTGCTGCTGAGAATTAAAAAAAAGAAAAGAAAAAAGCTGAGCTGCTTCATCCTCGCCATATTGATGTAACCGTATACTGGTGTGCAAGGGGATCAATGTCTGTGTGAAACTGCTGCAGTGTACAAAAAAGGAGGCCAAATGTGAAGGCAGAACATGAAACTCAACTGAGGCGTGTGTGGAGGATACATGCAGAAATCCTAATAGCTAATTCTCCAGAATTACCAGCAAAACATGGCATTTACTCTGAGCTACGACCTCTACAAGCGCGGCTTGATTGCTTGAGTTGCATTCACATCATGTCAGAAGAAGAGGAGAAACAGGACAGGGTCTTGTTGCTTCTACTTAGACCCATTCATACTCATCAACTCGTTAGAAAAAATGTGATGATCATAGGCTTAAGCGGTCTTGTGACGGGCAAATACTGCTGTTACAAACCAGAGAGGAAATACAGCAGACATTGCTTGCTTTTAGGATACATAATTGACTGTGTTGGCATAGGCATGATACATCATTAGGTTATTATGTGATGCATGTGTTGACACACTTCTACAATTTCTGACACTGAAAGGGGAACATGTCTAATTTTTAATCAACACCAGGTTTCTCTTATAAGCACATTAAGTCTGACAGGACCTGAACGTGCTGTAACTTATGAGGCAGCACAGTAAATATTTACCAATTTGCAGTTCAAGCTCGCAGGAGATGTAAGGCAGGGGTCGCCTTTCAGACTGACGACTGGGTTTAACGGAGCTCCTTATGCAGCGTCAAAGTTCCTTGAAATAAAATGTCCCTTTCCCGGTCAGCAAGGGGGTGTTTGCAAACTCAGCCCAAAAGTGGCAAAACTGGTACACAAGAAGCCCATTTCTCACCCTGCCATCAACACGTTGGCAGACAACCTTGACCCACCGTGTTACAGCAGTGTTTAGACATGCCCGGCCCGGATCAAAACATTCAACTGTTCTGCCTCTTTCTTCCAAAATAATAGCATATTACAAAGCTACATCTGGTTTTGAGGCTTAGTTAGACAACTTTAATATCCAGAAAGTCTGTGAACGGAATGCCATAAACTGCATTTAGCATATTAATGTTTAACAACACTCATTTATCAATGACATGCCGGAAAATTTATTAACAATTAAAGTCAATCATTTGCAAAAGTATTTTACGTTTGCTGTACACAATTTGTTAAAACATAGCTATTTGGGGTTGCAAGTAACGGAATTTATTATTAATTCATCTGCCAAATACTAATCGATCAAGTAATAAAAAAGTATAAACTTTCACAGAGCCTATCATGATACCTTCTACCAGCCATTCCTTTGGTATTTTTGCTTGAAACAACAATTAATCAATCACAAATGTTACCAATTAATGTGTGTCAATTGATTGGATGCTGGACAACCACCAACTCATTGCTGTTAAGAAGATGCGTCTTTCCATCACTTCCTGTCTGGTGAAAGGTACACGAACCAGAATTTTATTCAAACTAAATAAAAAGACTATTACTTTAGTGTATGAATACAAATCTCAATGTTATCCTGAATTTCTTGGCATGTTGCAGTAGGCCTCATTAAATAAAACCACTCTGGGCTAAGTGCCCTGCCCTTATCAAAGGATTCTTGGTGTTGTCTTGAGCTGTGCCAATTCAACTTGGATTTCATAAAGGGTTATTATTCCACCTCAAGTAGGAACCATTCATTTCCCCACTTCAGACAGTAATGAGCAAGTGGAATAATCATCTGCTGCGCTGTGTAATACAGACAGCACCTGGCTTCCACTCTAACTAACCCCAACTATTACCGTATTTGAGACGCCTTTTCATTTCTACTCAAAGGCACCCCGGGGCCCGCGGTAAAACGCCAATTCCACTAAGAGTTGAGAATTTTTTTATTTTTTTTATTACCTTTTCCAGTATTGAGTATTACTAATCTAACTTTCTGTGACCTTTTGAGCCAATAGACTTCATGATATTTATGATACTTTCTGATCTGTATCATTAATCAGCATTTTTAGTAGCGATAACATGATTGAAGATAAAAGCTTTTTAAAAGCTAAGTTAAAACGAATCTAAATACAACGGTGGTTACTTGTCTTATAGTGCTCCCGCCTTGAGTTTTAGACATTAACCACTTATTTTCAACTCCTCGTGCGTTGACACAATATTCTTCATTAAACTTTACTTGGTAATTAGGTTTATGCTGCAAGTTGGACAGTCTCCTAGTGTTAGTTTCTCTATTCTCTGATAAAATTAAAAATCTAATATGTACTTATGTATTTCTTTAATAGGAACAGATCACTTTAATTAACATTAATATAAAAATGCAAGATGTAAACATACCGGAGTTACTAAGAAGGCTAATTTGTATCCATAGTTCTATAGTCACAAAAACAGGAACATTACAATGACAATGTCCCACTAGGAGCCTCTCAAGGACCCCTTGAGGTCCTCAGGCCCCCTCTTGGGCTCACTATTGACATCTGCAACACGTATAATGCACATCCACACATGGAGGATCCCACAGGGCTGCATTGCATTGCACTGCATTGTCCACATATAACAACAAGCTATGCATTGCACTCTGCAGAGGTAACAATAAGCACTGCACTGAGCCATGCATACCACCCTCCACACCCACCTGAAGAGCAGGAGATGAGGAAAACGGCGAAGGCCAGTTTGGTGGCGTCTCCCATTTTCCATCCGAATCTGGTCCTCTGACTAGAAAGAGAATAAAAAACGACAGAAGGAATCCAAAATCTCACAAACGACTGAGTCAAATTAAATGTCTTGCTGCTCCAGAGAGACTTGTCTCTGCAAAAAGGACATTTTTAAAATGTCAAGATCGAGCCTAAATCCAAAATATCCCATGTAATGCCAGCCTTACTAGTCCAGAAAAAAGAAGGGAGGAGGAGCAGGGGATGGTTGCTGGTATTTCCAGGTTTACAGACAAGCAATGGAGGGCGACGTGTTGGCATTCAAGCCAGGACTGTCATGTACTTGCCAGGTCTACAGCATTGTTATGAGCAGACGTGTTCATCTGTGCCTGTTTAACCTGTTATTTTCAGACCAGCGGAGCAGAGAGCCGAGCCACAGCCGGGCAGGGCTAACATCCATCGGACTGGAAATCAAGCGCACTCCGCTCTCCAATCAAACTTCTCCTCGACAAGCTCCGTCGCAGAGCTTTAAAACGTCAAAACGGCGCTGAAACGAGCGTTTCCAACCTGCCACCGCGGAAACACGAGGCTCAAAACGTGGATTGTTGTTGTTATATTCCGTGTGGAAGCCTGCGTTTCGTCCCACAGCCCGGTGGGGCTGCCCCGGCCACAACCACAGCTCTGTCCGCTCCAAAAGGGAAACAACCGATTACGAAGCTCCCTCCTGTGTGTTAGCCAGCTCCAAAGTGTGCCAAAAAGCCTTCACTCCGTCGAAATAACTCGAATCAACAAGTGGAAACACGATCATATGGTAGCAATAACCTCTAAAGCTGCCGTTAATCCGTGTAGCTAATGCAGCTATCGAGTTTAGAACGAGCTGCTTTTCCCAAGTCCGTCTCCTCCTCGCCTCCTCTGGTCGGGACAATTTCAAGATGGCGTCATTAGCCCGAATCAAGTCAGCCAAACGCATATGTAAGGTTTCCGGAGACGCATTTCAAAATAAAATGTTACGATGGAACGTGTGATGGTGCCTTTGCCGATGTGGACAAAATATTATACTATCCCATTGTATCCCCGAATATTACACTAAATATCAAGGTGATGTAGGGTATATCACAATCGTGTGTTTTCACAAATTGTAACAAAAGATGTAACAGATGTTTTGTTAGCAATTAACACAACTGTCAGTGGTCATAGTCCATTGTTAAAACAAATGATTGAATATACAAATACAGGCAAGGCTAGCACACGTAGGAACCTGCACCATATCAACCAAGGTGCGTCCTGTATTGTTAGCTAATGGTTGGGTTAGGGGTTAAAATCTAATTTCATGACATTCATTATTTTAGTTTACACTATAGTTATATTTTAGTTTATAATAGTGGCCCAACATATTCAAGAAGAAGAAGAACCCACTTTATTACAGCCATGCAGACACAACACATGCAGATCACATCCCACGCTGAATTTGTCCTCTGCATTTATCCCATCCATGCCGTCCTTCCTCCCGAGGACAGCC